>ML808703.1:50646-114392 GCA_009831015.1 Picea engelmannii | reverse complement strand
TTTCTCTATCAATAATACCTGCCCAAAATAACCTTTCACAAAAATAGATACTCAATGATATTCAAGTGTGATTTGAATGAAATACCCTTGCCTCTTATTTATACTTTTATGTAGATTCTTCAAGGGGTTACCTTCTAACCATCTTAACCCACTTTCCTTGTTTTAGGGTTAACCCACTTATAACCTCTTGTCCACTTAACTTAACCACTTTCCATAATTAGTAAGTTCTCCATTAGCTTTATTATTTAAATAATTTATTTTGCATCCTCTTTGACTTATAGTGCACTCATCACTTCACTTTATTATTTAGATAATTTCTTCTTTGCAAACACTTTGACTACTTTGACCTTTTGGGGCTTCTAGATGACTTGTGAGGGTTCTCCAACTTCACATGGCCATAAATCTCTAACCGTGAAGAGTTATGTGATGTTCCACATACCAATGGAAATTTCATGCAATGTACTATCCATCTAGAATAGTCTTTCCTGCAAAAATATCAAAACTCATACTAGTATCCATCAATCAATCTTGGCTCCATTACCCAAACCATTATGCTACCAGAATTTCTTCAAGGGTTGACATCAATGATAACCAACTGAATTAATCAACAATAAGGTGGGTCTATTGAAGATCATTTAAATGAATTTAATACAGTTACTAATCATCTAAGTTCCATAAAAGTGGAATTTGATGATGAGGTCAGTGATCTTCTAATCATGTACTCATTTCCAGAAAGATGGGATGGCTTGGTCATGGTTATAAGTAACTCTATATCTAGTTCAAACACTCTAAAATTTGATGATGTTGTTGGTGTTATCCTTATCGAGGTAATGCGATAAAAAATAATAGGTGAGACACCAGGTAATGTGTTGATTGTGGAGAATAGAGGAAGAAAAAAATATAGAGGAAAGGGCTCGGGGAACCATGGGAATTCTACGAAGGGTAGATCCAAATCTAGACCGGGAAAGTTAGAGTGCTGGAATTGTGGGAAGAAAGGACATATGAAGAAATATTGCAGAGATCCAAAGAAACAAAGAGATGGACAATAAGAGAAAAATAAAGAAGAAAATGTAACAAGTGATGTGTTACAAGATGATTTGATTATTTCTATAGATAATATTTATGAGTCTTGGGTAGTAGATTTAGGGGTTTCATTTCATGCCACACCCCATAGGAAACATTTTCTAGATTATGTTCAAGGTGATTTTGGACATGTTCATTTGGGTGATGATGCACTATGAAAAATTGTTGGAATGGGTAAGGTACAGATAAAGAAAAAGAATGGAAACCAATGGTTATTGGAAGAGGTAAGGCATGTACCATATCTAAGGAAAAATCTAATTTCATCAGGGAAGTTTTCAAGTGAAGGATGTATAACTATATTTACGGATAAGGTGTGGAAGGTCACCAAAGGATCACTGGTGATAGAAAAAGGAGAGTAGGTAGGTACATTGTATTTATGTATTGGTAATATTGAATCTTATATATATTTAGTTTCTACAGGAGTGTATATAGAACTATGGATTCATAGGATTGGATACATGAGTGAGAAGGGGATGCAAATACTTCACAAAAGAAATTTGTTTTCAGATATTAAACAAACTGATTTGGATTTTTGTGACCACTGTGTTTTTGGAAAATAGAAGAGAGTCATATTTCTCAGAGTTGGAAAGGTAAAGAAGAATGAAAAGTTAGAGCTTGTGCATACAAATGTATGGGAACCAACTCAAGTATCATCTCTTGGTGGATCTCATTATTATATTACTTTTAATGATGATGCAACTAGAAAAACTTGGTTTTATCACATTCAACAAAAATCTGATGTATTTGATACTTTTAAGAAATATAAATCTTTGGTTGAGAATGAGACAGGAAAAAGGTTGAAGTGTCTCATATCAGACAATGGAGGTGAATATTTTAGAAAGGAGTTTGACTATTACTATTCATACCATGGGATTCGTAAAAAGAAAACAGTTCTAGGAACACCACAAGAAAATGGTGTGTCAGAAAGGATGAACATGACAATCATGGAACATGCAAGGAGTATGATATTACATGTTGGGTTTCCCTTATAGTTCTAGGAAGATGTTGTAGATACTATTGTTTACTTAATAAATAAAGGACCTTCAATATCTTTGGATGGTGAAATTCTAGAGGAGGCATGGAAAGGTAAAAAAGTAAACTATTCTTTTTTGAATACTTTCAGTTGTGAAGCATTTGTCCATACTAATAAAGAAAATAGAAGAAAGATTGAGGCAAAATACAAGAAGTGTACCTTTATTAGATATGATGTTAATGACTTTGGTTGTCTCTTATGGGATTATGAAAATAAGTTTTTTATTAAGAGTATACATGTCATATTCAATGAGAAGGTCATGTACAAATATCAGTTACAGAGAAAAAAACATGACAAATAAAAACTAGAATACATAGTGCTTGATGAGATCACTGAAAACAAAATTCCAAAGGTACCAGAAAATAAAAATGTACAACAACTAGAACAAAAAGTACCTCAAACTCCTGCAAGTGTTGTTAGAATATCTATCAGGTTAAGTAGACATCTTGAGCCATAGTCTCCTTCATTGTATTATTTATTGTTGATTGATTCTGGTGAACCATAATGTTATGAAGAGGCAATGTAGGTAGACACTAAAAACAAGTGGGAGAAATGAATGAAAGAGGAAATGGATTCCTTGGTAAATAACCAGACTTGGGACTTGGTTCAGTTTCCTACAGGAAAAAGAGCATTGCAGAATAAATGGGTTTACAAGTTGAAGGAAGAAGATGGAGGAAACAAGCGGTACAAGGCTAGACTTGTTGTAAAGGGGTTTGCACAAAAGAAAGGTATATATTTTGATGAAATATTTTCTCTTGTTGTGAAGATGAATTCAATTACGACTATTTTAAGCCTTGTGGCAGTAGAAGATTTGCATCTTGAACACTTAGATGTAAAAACAACTTTTCTCCATGGGGATTTGGAGGATGATATTTATATGCAGCAACCACATGTGTATGAGGTAAAAGGGAAGGAAAATTTTGTATGCATATTGAATAAGATCTTGTATGGCCTAAAGAAAGCTCCAAGGAAGTGGTATCGTTGTGTTTATTTTAAAAGGCTAGAAAATGGAAGTTATATTATCTTTCTATTGTATGTAGATGACATGCTTGTTGTAGGATATAAATGTGTTGAAGAAGAAATTAGCTAATTCATTTGCGAGGAAGTATTTGGGTGCTGCAAACAAAATCCTTGGTATGAGAATAATAAGACATAGGAAAAATTGAAAATTGACATTGTCTCAGGGTGAGTACATAAAAAAGGTATTAGAGAGGTTTAGAATGTAGAATGAAAAACCCGTTAGTACACCTTTGGCCAACCATTTTAAATTAACCCAGGAAATGTGTCCCAAGACACAGGAGGAGATATAATACATGTCCAGGGTCCCTTATTCATCAACAGTTGGCAGCTTGATGCATGTGATGGTTTGCACAAGACCAGATATTGCACATGTAGTGGGAGTTGTGAGCAGTTATATGAAAAATCTAGGCAAAGAAAATTGGGAGGTAGTAAAGTGGATTCTTAGGTATTTGAGAGGTAATTCTACTCATGCATTATGTTTTGGAGGTTCAAACACTATTCTACAGGGATATGTTGATTCATATATGGCAGGTGATAAATATAGTAGGAGGAGCACCACATGGTGTTTTTTGGCTCTAGGTGGAATAGCAGTAAGTTGGATTTCAAAACTACAAAAGGTTGTTTCACTTTCAATAAGATAAGCATATTATGTTGTTGCTATAGAGAATAGTAAAGAAATGATTTGTTTACATACATTATGGAGGAATTGGGAAAGAAATAGGAGAATAGAAGGTTGTATTGTGATAGTGAGGGTGTCATTCATCTTGCAAAGAACTCATCCTTCCATTCAAAGACTAAGATTATACAAATCAGGTACCATTTCATATGATTCATCATGGAAGATGGACATTTGAAGTTGAAAAAGATGCATACTAGCCATAATCTAGAAAACATGTTAATAAAGGGAGAAACTAAGGAGAAATTGAGTTCCTTCTTAGTTTTAGCTGGTCTTCAAGCATGAAGGTGAATATGAGAAATTTTCTAGGTCCAAGGTAGAGTATAGTCCAACAGGTACATCAATAATGGAGTTGTTGTGATCAATCTCTAAGTGGGAGATTGTTGGTTGTGGAGCCTGATTATATTCATAATTAAGTGGTTTGTTTCAGTAGTTCTTAGACCCCATTTCCTAACGGGGAGGTGTGGGGGGTATTTCCCCCCAACAACTATCACCAAGGGGGTCTAGGGGGGGTTAGGATGATTAAATAATGGGAAAAAATGGGAAAAATTTCATTGTAAAATATTGTAATTTCATAGTCAATCTGGACCATTCATTATAAGGTCGCAAATCTAATGGTAGAAGTTATTTTTAGGGTTTTTTAACCTAGAAGGAAACCCTCTTTTGTGAGGGAATTCTATTGCAGTTGTATATTATCATGAATATTGTATTCTAAGAGACGATACTGTGAGATAAATAAGGGGAAGTTACAACGGGTGTGTTGTAGATTGTATCCCTTCATTTTGCTAGATAATAAAAAGGAAGGACCTAGAAATTTCTCTGGTGGACGTATCCCACACTGGATGAACCACATATATTTGTGTCTCTATTGTATTATGTTTCTTCTATGCTTTATTTCTTCATTTTTTTTATTTTATTTCTCCGTGATCCTACTTTTCTAATAAGAAGTTCATAGAGTGATGACATGGCAGATGATGGAAAGATGAAGTACAAAATATGATGTGGTAGCTAACATAGATGACTGATGTGGAAAAATGAAACACAATTTGTGATGTGGAAATGACATGGAATGATGATGTTGCATTGCATGATTGATGACTTAGAGATGATGATGTGGACCAATACAATGATGTGGAAAATTGAAGTGTTATGCTGACATGGAGAAATGGATTGCATATGGTGATGTGCTAGTTGATGATTGGTAACGTGGAAGGACAATGTAGAAAGTGACGTGGATGGTGATGTGTTGATGTTGGATTGGTAACATGACCTTTCAATATGTTACGTGACATGGAATTCCTAAAACCATAATAAATGGACCTAGCACATGTTAGAGATTTTATGGTCCAGATCCATTCGCTCTTGCAATCGAATGGATAGGATTCACTCTACAAGTGATGGTTCATCGACATCAAACCTTTGTTGTAGCCTATGAAATTTTGAATTTTTTATGGGCCAAAATCAATGAGTCTATCGGTGATCAGTGCAAAACGTTTGAGTGGTAAAACTCACCTTATACTAATCTTTCCGATGTTTCATGAGTTTATCGGCATCAGCGAAAAGGAGTGCCTACTCATTAAACATTCCACTAAATCCCCCATCTACCAATGACCACAAGATAAATTTATACTATGATGAGGTGTGTTATCACATAACAAGTGATGTGGTAATGACGTGGTATTCCATGTGGTGGTTGGCATCACGAGTGACATGGAAGGTATGATAGATGACACAGAAAGTGGCATGGCATGTTGACAAGGAAAGTATGGAAGGTAACGTAATATGCTGATGTGGCCAATATGAAAGGTGACATGGAATGATTACATTGAAAAAGAAAGTATCGATGGTGACATGGTAGTGTAATATTGGAAACGTGGAAGGTCGACGGGGTGGATGATGTGGCAGGTGGTGTGGATCTTGTATGGCCATCGAAACAAACAAAACTCATGAAAAAAGCTTTGATGACCTATATTAATCCTCATTCTCGATCAAACAACTAAGTTATGTATTTAGGTTCATAGTTCATCGACATTGACTAAAATGAGTTTCTCTATTAATGACTCAATGAATTCCATCTATGCCGGATGGCTTCATCAACAATTGGGAGAATATGTTTTTTTTTTTAATCTCACTCAAAATTCTTCCGAAGTTGATGGCTTCATCAACAGTTTCAAAATATTCTCATTAGGATAAATAGTTTGTCTTTTTTTTTTACTTTTTATTAACCATATAATTTCGACTGACTACGATGGTCTCGTTGATGATCGATCCAAAACACCACCCATTTACATCTTCTAGACAAAACCCTTGATGTCAATGTGTCCATTAGCGTCAACATTTTTTTAAGACCCTATTGGGTCGGGCCTTTGTGATTTGTATTGTTATGTTTTTCTTTTTTCCTCGACCCTCGATGAGTTCATCGACACTTTTTGGAAAAGGTTGTGAGTTTTATCTTTTTTCAATTATTACTTTTGTTTTTATTCCCTTATGAAAAACATGATATTTTTTGGGGTTTTCTTGAGATTTCAGATGAAAATAAAACAAAGAAAAAAATTCATATACTTATAAAAGGAAAAATATAAAACATATGAAAATCCGAAAAGAAGAATGCACAAATGAAAAAAAGAAAAAATGGTACCCCAAAATTCAAAATTTTATGGGTGTGTTGAGGACTCAACAAGTTGCTCATAGAAATGGAAGAGTGAATGGTTAGGATGAAGAAAAATTCAAAGGTAACACATGATGGAAAAATATTTATGGATATAAAGGAATAATACCAAGGGAATTTGAAATTAGAGAGAATTTTTTTCTAAAAGTAAAACCAAAGAAAAGTTCCTTGAAGTTGGTGAGCTTCACTAAGATACCAACCAAATATTGTGGTCCATTTAAGATATTATATAGAATAGGGCCTACTACATACTTTCTTTCATTACCTACTACCATAAAATTTCATAATGTGTTTCATGTGTCATTGTTGAAAAATTATGTGTGCTATCCTCACTATGTTGTTGATTAGGCATTAATCCAAGTGGAATTGAAAGGAGAATTATAGGTACAATGAGTGTGTATATTAGATAGGAATATCATTGAGCTCAAAAATAGATCCATATGGAACATAAAGGTACAATGCTATAGCCCTAAAGAAACAATAATAGAGCTATAGGTCACTATGTAGGACAAATGTCCACATTTATTAGGGTTTTTTTAATGTAAAAGCTGTTACTATATATAGTGATGATATGCAATGAGGATGGTACAAAATCTAGGGGGAAGGAATGTAATACCCTATTTTTGATCCCTATACCAATACTTTTAAGCCCTAAATCGTGGCACCTTACCCCTAAATTAGGGAATGTTACATTAGTATTGTTATCTTATTTATATCGGCTTGTGTCCATTAGCTGTAATTGTACCTTCTAGTCTCCTATATATATTTAGGAGACCTTTTCATTTGGAATCATCTTGTATTTGTGAATTCATGGGATGTATAAGGAGGTTTCCCCCTTGATGAGGCTTATTATCTAAATTTATCTCTTTTTCAAGGCATGATGTGCTTATTCTGAGGTTTTTATGCTATTTTGATAATTGGTTCTTAACATTTGGTATCATAGCTAGATAATCCTCGGGACTGGCTTCTTCAAAATAAGTCTTCTTGGAATTTTCACTACAATTTTTTTTATGGAATGTCATAGGATCTATAACTTATATGGTTTAGAGGAGACACATAGAGATAAATTGGGTCCAAATTTTAGATCTTGGTTATCTACATGTTTGGAGATATATTCTATTCAAGTTAGGGTTTTTTTACTAGTCCTAAAACTAGTCTGAAATAGGTGTTCTTGGAATTTTCACTCCCAATTTTTTTCGGATTGGTTTCAAGTTCTTAAATTTTTAAATTATTAAGGTAGAATAGTGAATTATCTTGTTTACAAATTTCATCCCTTTATTCATTGTACACTAAAATTTATTCTTTGAGGAAATTAGGGTTTTGGGCTAGTCCAGATTTTAGTCTAAAACATGTGTTCTTGGGAAAATTGTTATATCTAAAGAAAAAGACCTCCAACTTGAGTGAGACATGTTCCATTCATTATGGTACAGATCAAATGTTTATTGGTGAAAAATGCAAGTTCTAAAGTGAATACAGGGACACGCGGCATGCCATACAAGTTCGCTCTCCTAAAATGGAAACAACCAACACATCTTGGGAAATTTATCATAAATTCTCTTGGAGAATACAATAGTGGTGTAACCTGTGGGGTTGGAGAGAAAACACATGACAATACCTCAAGCTGAAATTTTAGACTCAAAAGGGCTTAAATTTCATATCTACAATAGAAGAAAGGTCAAATAGCAAAACAATGTCCAAATTAGGGTTTTAAAAGGTGTGTTTTGTTTTTTTTAAATTTGCATATCTTTTGACAAGAAGATCCAATTGTGGTGATTAAAAAACTGGAAGAAAGTGGGATAAAATGATTATCACATACGTTTTGGAGAATATTAGGGATTTTTAGGTACATACGTATTTTGGAGTCTCTAAACTTAGGAGTTGTCATTACTTGTCAGCACTACAACCTGGGGACAATGTGGTTCTTCTATGAACCTACAATATATCAGAAGGCCCCTTTTGAACGGTTTCACATCAGACAACACTACTATGTATTTTATCTCCCACGTACCTAGTGTATATTGGGATACCCCCTAATATCCTTAGACTAACCGAGTAAACGATTTGGTCATATTGTTTACTGGTCAAGCCTCCTTAGTTAGTTCCCTGAGATATTGGGCCAAGTAATATTGTTAGACCCCTCACGTATATAAGAGAGCTATAACACCTAACAATCCCTTGTCTGTGAGTACCTCTTCCTAAGCCAATTAGGAATTCCTACCTTGTAGTGATACTTGGCCAACATTCCACCAAAACAGGGAACTTCTACACCAAACAAGCCCTCAGACAACCCTACTTGGACTCTTGATGAAGGTGAAGAAATGCGCAAGGAAATAGATGATTTACAAAAGAAGGAAGTAACAAAATATCAACTACAAAATATGATGGATTCAACTAAAGATAAGATGGAAGCGATGATGGATACTAAGATGGATGGATTAAAAGGGGAGATCATGGAAGGGTTGAAAAAGTTTCTAATAGAGAGTCCACCTAAAAGTGACAATGTATCTCATGAAATACATGATGAGGACACAAGGAAGATGAATCAATACTGGAGAAACTCCAGCTTTGGGTTGAATACCAACCACTTTCCTAAGATCGATATGAGGAAGTTTTATGGAAAGGATCCAATAACATGCATACTCCATATGGAGCAGTTCTTTTATCTACATGATGTGCCATACACACAAAAGGTACGACTTGCATCCTTAGATTTAGAACGTAATCAATTTGTGTGGTATCGATGGATATTTTCTAACAAATCACTTGTCACTTAGACAATTTTCAATGAAGAAATGATAACACATTATGAGGATACAAGGATAAATACCTTCTTCAGCCAATTGATAAATCTCAATCAAAGGGGTTCAGTTGTAGAGCACATTGAGAAATTTCAAAGATTAAATATAAAGGTAACATATATTTCAGATGAGCACTTGATTGATGTTTTCATAGGAATTTTAAAGGATAAAATTCAACATGAGATTTTCCTTTGGGAACCCAAATCATTGGAGAATGCATTCAAGGTGGCGAGAAATGTTGAAAGGAAAAATATGGCTATGGGTACTAGAAGGACCACCCCTAACATCTATCAAGAGAGCAATGTTCCTTCTTTTAAACTACCTCAACATACAAGGTTTACACCTGGACAATTGGAGGAAAGAAAATAAAAAGGTTTATTCTCTAATTGTGATATAAAGTACTGTAAGGGACATAAGTGTGGTCAGAAGAAATTATTCTACACAGAATGTGAAGAGGAACGAGAATAAGAACCATCTCAAAATGAAGATGTATAAAAGATTTATTCTGAAGAGATTACTCCTACCATATCATGTCATGTATTGGTTGGAATTAGCACTCCTCAAACCCTCAATATCGAAGGATATATCGAAAAGAAAAAGGTAATAGTGTTAATCGATTATGGTAGTACTCATAATTTCATTCACTGTGAATTAGCCAAAGCTCTCAATTTCTTTATATATCTAGCGCCAAAGTTTGAAGTAATGATTACAAATGGAGGAACTATCAATTGCTCAGGATAATACCATAAGATCAATATTACTATGGGGGAATATGTAATGAATAGTCCAATGATTTCTATACCCATGGGTGGTGTTGATGTCGTACTAGGGATCCAATGGTTACAATCATTAGCAATGGTGTCTTTTAATTTTCAAGAACTTTTCATGAAATTTTCATTGGAAGGAAAGGAATTTGAGTTAAGGGGTATCACAATGAAATCCAGTAAGGTTTTAAGCTCTAGTGGCATGAAAAAATTATTGAAAAAGGGGCATGAAGGTGTAATTGTACAAATATGCTCACTATATGTTCAAACATCTAATCCATCTATTCCCCTAGATATCCAAGGGATCATTGATAATAATTCCAAAGTATTTGAAGATATTCCTAGAGGACTTCCACCCCCTCACAATCATGATCATGCTATTCACTTAATTCCTGGGAGTTTTCCTCCTAACATCAGGCCTTACAAATACCCTTATTCCTAGAAGAGTGAAATTGAGCATATGGTTGAAGAAATGTTAGAATATGGAATTATTAGACCTAACCAAATTTATTTCTTTTCATTGGTGGTAATGGTACTCAAGAAAGCGGGCTCATTGTGTATGTGTCCATATTATAGAGATCTCAACAAGATCAACATTAAAGATAAGTTTCCCATTCCCATCATTGATGATATGTTCGATGAACTACATGGAACAATCTACTTCACAAAGTTGGATCTTCATTCAGGGTATCATCATATTAGACTGAAGCAAGAAGATATCCAAAAAAAAACATTTAGAACTCATGAAGGCCATTATGAATTTTTGGTCATGCCTTTTGGCCTTATGAATGCACCTGCCACATTCCAAGGGTTGATTAATTCCATTTTCAATCCCTTCCTTTGAAAATTTGTGTTAGTATTTTTTGATGATATACTAATCTACAATAAGTCTTGGGTGTAACGCCCCCCATCGTTACGACTACAAGCAAAGAAGAAGATGAAATTTTTTTCTTTTTCTTTTTGGCAGGATGACCACAAGGATTACAACTAGAAAACAAACCCGACGGTGAGCACCACGTCAGTCGAACATGAAACAAACCTCTAAGACTCTGTACACTGGCACAAGAGAAACTGGGTGAACATGCGTAGAACAATAAGGAGAACGACTACCCATCCGACACAAACATGACCATTCTTACCATCTAAGGGAAAACATCCCCATCTTGACACAATGGCCTCGATGACCAGTTAACTAGAACCTTGATGGAGTGTAACCCAACACCTTAAGCTGTTAAACCCAAGCATCAAGGAAAACTTACAATGGTCAACAACACCCATGTAAAAAGCAAATATCCTGGCCAAGTTATCCTTCACCTCTATCCCTTAGGGAATGCAATGATTCCCTCATCAGGAATCATGTCGTCCCTGGGTGACAGGAACGACTATAACTATGGCACAACAACCTAACTGGATCCTCCACCCCAACTAAAATCCACGTGCTAGGGATCGAGGACTATCTAATCACTAGACGACTAAACCCTAGCACCCAACGACAAGTCAACAAGATGAATAAGACGTTTAAGAAACACAGCCAATTCCTTGTGCAACAAAATCGATTTGCACACCTTGAATAAAATTATTAAAATATCTTAAAAGAAAAATTAGCAATAAAGGATAGTGGCAATATCTTGATATAGATTAAAGAAAGATAACGGTTAAAACTGCAATTTCCAAAGTTTAGGAAATACAGACAATGGTTAACATATGCCATTAACATCTAACAAATAAAATTAACAGAGGATAATGGTGAAAATATAAAATTCATCGTGGATATCTTATCTGTGTATCTGGTATTAATATATTTTGATGGCAGATGCAAAAAAGGATAACAGTTTAATAGACTTGTACCATATCCTTAAAAGATTAAAGGTAAGAGTAAACAACAAGATTACCCAAAAGTATCATTGTCACCCTAAGTAAAAATATTGCTGGGAAAATTATCCAAATGAAGAAATTAAAATGATGACAATATAGAATTAATACATGATGTCACAATATAAAAATAATGTTATCTATAGGCATGAAGATCGCAGTCAAAGATATGGCCATTAACATCACCATGAATATAAACATGAATGTAATTCATTCATCACTCATTGTCATTATGATATTATTCTTGTAAAATCCAGCCATGCCGAGTAACAGGATATTAAAAATGCACAGCTTAATAATGTTATCCCCTAAATGTTGAAACTAAGGTAATCGCGCTATCTGACATGAAATCAATTCATCATCAAAGAAAATGCTAATTCAAGGCTGAATTTAATATAAATTGTTGTCCCTTAAACGTAACTTTACTGTCATTAAATAAAATTACTGCCATCTAGCATCACAATAAATCATTGTCAGAATAAAATTGCCAAACACTAGGAAGCTACTCAATTTACTCTAGGTATGTCACTATCCAAGGAGCTACCAGGCAAGATGTTTAAGATTTTAGCAATAGATGTAATTAAGTTACTATCCGAAGGAAGGCTCGACACGCTGTTCACTAAGCATACCCGCAGACCCTTCACTACCAGAGATCGTTGGGAGTAACCCTCTCGAAAACTATGAAAACTCTACTAAAAGATCATCACCAAAACTACTAATTTGTTACCTTATGATAAGTAAAAAAAAATTCCATTAAAAATTATGACAGTAATACATTCACGGGGTACAAGATTATGTAACTAAGATCGATTAAGAAAAGGTAAAATTGCTAATGTGCAGTCGGTTAAACCACTATCAAGGTAAGTTGTCAAGGATTTAAAAAAATTGTAAAAATGTAAAAGTAAAATGTAAAAATGCAAAAAGTCAAATCGCAATCATTTAAAAATTTACGAAGGTGAAATCAGTGATATATATACATTGTTCAACATATCCTCCATTATATATCTGAAATGTATATGTAAATACTTATTATCATCACCCTATCCCATTCAATGTCAAGTTATAATGCATAGACAGGGTAATGAATGAAGTCAAAAGAAATATTGCAGAGTATTATCATCAAGGTGCTATGGTTTAATAGTGGAAAATATCAGTCAACAACAGTAACGAAATCATGTGGTGAAATCAAGAGGAATCATACTCAACGGGTAAGATCTCAGTAAGAAATTTGTGTGACTTCGCGGATAGGGGAAACGTAATTTCACCTTCCAGATATGTTAATTCACAGAGGGAAATCGCCGTATCAATCACAGTAGAGAATCGTTCATCAAAACTTCATAAATCACTGGATCTTAACAAGGGAATGGCACTGAGTTTGATCAAGAAAATCGCAGTCAAGAAGGGGAAAATTCGCACTTAAGGAAGTGATAAAACTCAACTGAAGAATGTAATAACTAAAGGGTAAATTTTGTCGTGTAAATTCACCCACAAAATGCATTAATTTGTAGAGAAAAATAAATCGCAGGCCAAAAAATTATAAGCGCAGAGCGAAGGAAAGTGTTGAATCACGAAGGATAATAGCCATCAAATCTAATAAAAACCAAAGGAAAAATATTCGAGGTTTACTACATCGAAAACTCAGAATAAAGTTCCATAAGAAATAATAAATCGCAGAGTAAACCATAGATTTAAGGTGCAGACCTATTCGCCATCGAACTGTAAACAATTACAGAAAAATGTTTTGTGGTCGATTACTTGTAGTGGGGAAAGATGAACAATACAGAGGGGTATTTAATCGCAAGAAGGCGCATGAAAATCACTCAACTAGGAATAATCAACACAGAGCTAAAATGGGTAGACAACTGGGCAAAACTATTGTTCAATCATCATCCATGCACAGAAAATAAGAGCGTTAGAATCTATAGGTCGTTATGCACCGAAGTGATGATCGTCGATTCGGCTCTTGGCCAACTTCTCAGGCATGGATTGACGAACTAGGGATGAGGACGAAAGCAGAACTCTTCACCACAATCATCAAAACCAAAGGACAGTGACAACATCCAGGGAACGAATGTCAAGGGAGACAAGTCAAGCAACGAGGTTAAGGCTATGGGGAAATCTAAGTTCTTGGTTGAAATGCTAAGTCAAACATTTTATCTACCCAATTAAAAATACAGAATTGAAAGAGTAAGGTGTAATAAGAATCTACCATGAAAAATCAAGTAAGTGTACCATAGCCCAAGTCATCCACTCTAAGTCGTTGTCCCATCATAACTAATGTCGACACGACGCGCATCGACATAACTCTTGTGTCGATTTTGCACTCCCTTGATCCCTTGTCTTATAGTTTTCATTTAATCTTCCATTTCTTTGATCACTTTTGGTCCCACCAGGACCCTATCCTCAAATCAGTCCCAACTCAAAGGCAGCCGACATAGTCTCCCATAAAGAAACTCGAAGAGCACCATTTTAATGGTGCTTTGGTAATTGTTTTTATAAGATAATTCTAGTAGTGGCAAGAATTCTTCCCAATGCTTTAGTTGGTCTGTGACATACATGCGCAACATGTCTTCCAATGTCTGGTTCATTTGTTCAGTCTTCTCGTCAGTCTCTGGGTGATACACAGTACTAAAGTTAAGTTGGGTTCCCAAGGCGTCTTGGAAACTAGTCCAAAATCGTCTAGTAAACACCGATCCTCGATCGGATATAATCCTCTTAGGTATGCCATGCAGCCTCACAATCTCACTAATGAAAAACTCTAGCTATATCTGGTTCCTAATATGTCATACACATAGGAATAAATGATCACTCTTCGTCAAAGTAT
Organism: Picea engelmannii; assembly: GCA_009831015.1. Lineage (NCBI taxonomy): Eukaryota > Viridiplantae > Streptophyta > Pinopsida > Pinales > Pinaceae > Picea > Picea engelmannii. The sequence goes on along the minus strand of ML808703.1, from coordinate 99,654 downwards.
CGACTACCAAAAATATTGAGATGTGTCTCCTTGCCATCGGTGGCCATACAATAATGAAATCCATTGAAATAACCTCCCATTTTGATTCTGGAATAGCGTGTGTCTATAGTAATCTTGTTGGATGTCTACATTCAGCCTTTACCTGCTGACATTCTAGACATCTCGCCACATAGCTAACTATATATTCCTTCATTCCCTTCCATAATAATAAGGGTTTAAGGTCCATCCTCATCTTTGTGACTCTTGGGTGAGCCATGTACACTACTCTATACATTCCATGTACAAATTCCAACAAACGTCGTTGTCACGCATTCAGGTCTCTATGCGTAAAGATTAGTTGTGGTCCACAGTGGTCCATCTTTAGTTCAAATTTTCGTCCAATAAGGGAGTGTCTCCAAACCTTCAAGGTATAAACAATGGATAACAAATCCAAATTGTGTGTTTCATAGTTCTCCTCATGCCTTCTCAGTTTCCTCGAGATTTAAGTGATCACCTGACCGTCTTGAATTAAGACTCTACCTAAGCCTTCCTTTGATACGTCAGTGCATACCAAGAAGTCCACGTCGATGTCAGGGACCCTTAGTATCGGTGTTGTTGTCAACAACTCTTTGAGCCTCCAAAATGCTTCTGTGCATTTCTCGGACCAAACAAAATTCTTGTTCGTCTTCTACAATTTCGTGATCACATTTGCTATCTTCAAAAATCCCTCGACGAACCGTCGATAGCATCCTGCTAAACCCATCAATCTACACACTTCCGGGACATTCGTCAGTGTGGTCCATACCATAATAGCCTCGACCTTTGCTGGATCCACGACGATACCTTCGTCGGAGATGACCTACCCTAAGTAGTGAATCTTTGATTGGTAAAATAAGAATTTAGACACTGTATCACCAAGAACAAGTGTTTTTCATGCTCCTCCATCGTCCAAGAGTAAATCAAAATATCATTAATGAATACTTGGATGAACTTGTCCAAATATTCGTGGAATTCCCCGTTCATCAAACTCATAAATACCCCTAGGGAATTCGTCAATCCAAATGGTAAAACAATAAACTCGTAATGACCAAACCTCGTCTTAAAGGAGGTATTAGTCATCCTCCTTGATTCGTAATTGGTGATACCCTGATCACAAATCGATCTTTGAGAACACTGTAGCACCCTTCATCTGATCAAATCAAACATCCATCCTCGACAACAGATACTAATTCTCGATCGTTGCCTTGTTCAATTGATGATACTCAATGTAGAGTCTCCATGACCCATCCTTATTTCGTATGAAAATAACAAGAGCGCCCCACGATGACATGCTTAGATGTAAGTCCCAAGTCCAACAACTCCTTCAGTTGTATTTTTAACTACCGTAACTCCAGGGTATACATATGATAAGGCGTTCTTTCTATCGTCTTAGCCCCCTGTTATAGGTCTATGGTAAACTCCATTTCCCTCTCCGGTGGCATCGCAAGTAACTCCTCCAGAAAGACGTCTGCAAACTCTCTCACCACCGGAAGGTTTTCTAGACCTTATGTTACTCCTTTTTATTTTAACGCAAGGATTGCATAAATCTTACACCCCTTGCACATACTCTTTCGTAGCTGCAAGGAAGAGATAAACATCAGGGAGACTCCCTAGTTCTGACCTACAATCATGCGTCTCTGTCCCTCGTCATCGACAAAGCTCAACCATTTTTTCTTATAGTTGGGTATCGCCTCATTAAATTCCAACCTATTCATACCGATCATATCATACAGGTTATCCCTGGTGACAAACTCTTAGGTTAAGGTACAACCTGTAACCTTTCCTCCAACCTTCTGTTTGGATCATGAAGCCATCTATACAAATATAAATTCATCATGTTCGTCTACCTTTAACTTAATCCTTTTTAGCATTGTACCAGAAATGAAACTCTCAGTAGCACTTGGTTCTATCATAATACTATGGGTCTAGTCACCAATGGTACCTGACGTCTTGAGCATAGTTGACAGCTTCTCTACCTAGAGGTTATTCACCATTGCATGAATTTGATGGGCATTGCCCAAAACTCCCACAGTAGTGGGTCCGGCTAATCCAGATGCTCCGACCATTTCCTCTGGGAAGTAATGTTGGTAATGTGGCTCCCCACAGTCCAAGACACTTTTTTCGATCTAGTTGGTACCCAAATTAGAGGCTCAATTCTAACAAAAAGGCCCAACTCGAACTTCTTGACCTTAAGTTTCTGGGTATTTTGGTGTAGAGCATACCGAATCAGCTCCAAATGGGCCTCGTACTTAGGCACCATGTTGCCACCCTATCGTAAGGTGTTTCAACTCATTGAGTTGACGCTCAATGAATTCCTCAGAAGATACCTCTTGTGGAACCATTCCTCGAACAGTTCCCATGACATGTCTTCGACGACCAAGTTTAAAAGTGGCAGGAGAGTCTTCCACCATAGAAGAGTGCTCCCTTTCATTTGAATATTGTCCTACAAGCCTTCATGTTGGAGGTATATCCACGAAGTGAAATCACCTCGACTTATTCTCCAACCATGCCTCAATGTCTGCACTGTATGAGGCACCAAAGAACTCAGGAAATTTGAACTTCTCGAGTTCACAGTGAAAACTAATGGTACAGACTAGGCACAGTGTGGACCGTCAGGGGTACAGGTGCTCCGTCGTCATCTCAGTACATAAGGTGAGTCAAGGCCTATGACCATATCTGGAAATACCCTGGTCAGATGATCATCATCCCTTACAACAATTGAATCCAACCCAAGGGATTTTTCCTGCCCCATGGGGTTAGACTCCAAGGGTGCGAGCACTTCTGAAGGCACCGCACCTCCTTCAACGACACCACAACACAACCTATGTGGTGTCCTCTAATTGAGATCACTGCTTGGATAAGTTAAGGTCTTAATTAGCTCTAGGTTAAGACTCAAAGGTTTATTGCAGTGGAAAGCCTGACGATCCACAATCGCAGGGTTGAACCTTGCTCTGATACCATATGTAACGCCACCCGTTGTTACGACTACAAGAGAAGCAGAAGATGCAAATTTTTATTTTTTTTGGTTTTCGGCAGAATGACCACAACGATTACAGCTAGAAAACACACCTGAAAGTGAGCACCACGCCCGCTGAATAGGTAACAAACCTCTAATACTCCGCGCACTGGCACAAGAGAAATTGGGCAAACGTGCATAGAACAACAAGGAGAATGACTACCTGCTCGACACAAACATGACCATGCCTACCATCTAAGGGAAAAAATCCCCATCCCAACATAATGGCCTCTACAACCAGTTAACTAGAACCTCGATGGCACGCAACACAATGCCTAAAGGCATTAAACCCATGTGTCAAGGAAAACTTACAACGGTCAACAACACCCACGCAGAAAGCACAGACCCTGCCAAGTTATCCTTCGCCTCTATCCCTTAGGGCACACAATGATTCCCTCATCAGGAATCATGTCGTCTCCAAGTGATAGGCATGAGTATAACTGTTTCACAACAACCTAACTGGACCCTCCACCCCAGTTAAAATCCACGTGCTAGGGATTCGAGGACTATCTAAGCACCAGACGACTAAACCCTAGCACCCAATAACAAGTCAGCAAGATGACTAAAACATTCAAGCAATACAAAAAATTCCTTGTGCAACAAAATCAATCTGCACACCTTGAATAAAATTATTAAAATCTTTTAAAAGAAAAATTAGCAATAAAGGATAGTGGCAATATCTTGATATAGGTTAAAGAAAGATAACGATTAAAACTACAATTTCCAAAGTTTAGAAAATACAGACAATGGTTAACATATGACATTAACATCTAACCAATAAAATTAACAGAGAATAATGGTGAAAATATAAAAGTCATCGTGGATATCTTATATGTGTATCTGGTATTAATATATTTTGATGGTGGAGGCAAAAAGGGATAATAATTTAATAGACCTGTACCATATCCTCAAAATATTAAACGTAAGAGTAAACAACAAGATTACCCAAAATTATCGTTGTCCCCCCTAAATAAAAATATAGTTGGGAAAATTATCCAAATGAAGAAATTAAAACGCTGACAATACACAATTAATACATGATGTCACAATATAAAAAATAATGCTATCTATAGGCATGAAGATCACAGTCAAAGATATGGCCATTAGCATTGCCAGGGAAATAAAAATGAATGTAATGCATTCATCACTCATTGTCATTATGATATTATTCTTGTAAAAACCAGCCATGCCGAGTAACAAGATATGAAAAACGCACAGCTTAATAATGCTATCCCCCAAACATTGAAACTAAGGTAATCACACTGTCTAACATGAAATCAATTTGTCGTCAAAGTAAATGCTAATTCAAGGATGACTTTAATATAAATTGCTTTCCCTTAAATGTAACTTTATTGTCATTAAATAAAATTGTTGCCATCTAGCATCACGATAAATTGTTGTCAGAATAAAATTTCCAAACACCAGGAAGCTACTCAATTTACTGTAGGTATGTCGTTATCCAAGGAGCTACTAGGTAGGCTTTTTAATATTTGACCAATAGATGTAATTAAGTGATTGTCCAAAGGAAGGATCGACACATTGTTCCCTAAGCATACCCACAAACCCTTCACTACTAGAAATCATTGGGAGTAACCATCCCAAAAACTACGAAAACTCTACTAAAAGGTCATCATTAGAACTAGTAATCCGTTGCATTATGATAAGTAAAAAAAAAAATTCCATTAAAAATTATGACAGTGATACATTCATAGGGTACAAGATTATGTAACTAAGATCAATTAAAAAAAGGGAAAATCACTAAGGTGTAGTCAGTAAAAGCATTGTCAAGGTAAGCTGTCAAGGATTTAAAAATATTGCAAAAATGTAAAAGTAAAATGTAAAAATGTAAAAAGTCAAAAAGTCAAATCACAGTCATTTAAAATTTTATGAAGGTGTAGTCAGTGATATATATACGCTTTTCAACATATCCACCATTATATATCTGAAATGTATATGCAAAGACTTATTATCATCACCTTGTCCCATTCAATGTCGAGTTATAATGCATACACAGGGTAATGAATGCAGTCAAAAGAAAGATTGCAGAGTATTATCATCAAGGCGCTATGGTTTAATAGTGGAAAATATCAGTCAACAACAGTAACAAAATCATGCGGTGAAATCAAGAAGAATCATAATCAACGGGTAAGATCTCAGTAAGAAATTCGTGTGACTTCACAGATAAGGGACATGTAATTTCGCCTTCCATATCTGTTAATTCGCAGAGGTAAATCGTTGTATCAATCACAGTAGAGAATCATTAAAATTCATAAATCACTCGATCGTGACAAGGGAATGGCGTTGATTATTATCATTATCATTATCATTTATTTATTTATATTTATATTTAAATCATAATCATTATTATTTACTTATTTATATTTATATTTTTATATAAATAGATATTTTTTTTATCACAAGTATCGCTTAGACCTAGACTTTATTTTTCTGGGTTGGGCGACATTTTATTAGGGAAATTGATTTACATCTTTCTCCTCACATTATTCAGTCTAAGGCCATCTAGGTTCATTCATTTATTAATTAGCAACACGACATGCCCTTCAGGATGCACTAGGTGCACCAAGGGTGCCACTCGCCCCATTTTATTTCCCTTATACGACGTGCCCTTCAGAATGCACTACGTGCTCCAAGGGTGCCACTCGCCTCTTTCTGTTTTTCTTGTGCGACATGCCCTTCAGGATGCACTACCTACTCCAAGGGTGTCACTCACCTCTTGACTGACTTGGTAGACATCAAAAACCCCTAGAGTCAGTACTCTGCCAGGTGATCTTGTGGGAGACTAAGGGCCTCTAAGGAATAACTCCCTTTCCTTATTTTGTGCCCCTTAGAATCATCGTGAGAAAATTTCATAGTCAGCCCTCATGGCATCGTGGGTCTTCTCGAACTAGGTAATCGTTAACCTACAGTTCGAGGCACGATGGGAGTGCTAGTAGGTTGTGGTAGGTTTGTTTTCCACACCTCTCCCTCAATGTCTCTTGTAGTCATGTGTGACCCCTCTACTCCACATGTGAGTCTGGTCGACAAGCTATCATCAGCCTGAATCATCAACAAATTATGTCAGAAATGAGATCCATAATCATAACGTATAATCAGATGCACATATGTCATATATACAACAATAAAACCCAATAGTCCACTCCACGACTCGATCTAGAGTCCAAGGGTTTAATCAATTCCTCTTCATCCTCGAGGTCCAAAATCTTGCACACTCTTGAAAACCGAGTCAATAGAACCTGTCTATGTCAATAAAGAAAAATAACATGTCATCAATCCATAACGCCTCATAATCATAATCAATGCCCAATAGTATAATAATCGAGATCACTTGCAAGCAAGTGTCCTCAAGAATAAGTTCGCTTAGTGCATGCAAGAGCGAGATGTTATATTGGGAAGATCATGTTCGACATGTTGACGGGGTGCTACAACTACTAAAGGAGAAACATTTATATGTCAAACCATCCAAATGTTTCTTTGGGGTGAAGGAGGTGGAGTATTTGGGTCATATTGTATCTCATGAAGGTGTCAAGGTATACCCTAACATGATTAAATCCATAATGGACTGGTCGATTCCCAAAATATTGAAGAACCTTAGAGTATTTTTGGGTTTGACAATTACTGTGATAGTTGTTTTAGGAACTATGGAAGAATAACAGCACCTTTAACTACATTAACCAAGAATGATGTATTTTCATGGACTCTGGAGGCAACTAAATATTTTGAACAACTTAAAGAGGCAATGTGAAAATCTCTTCTCTTGACCACAACAAACTTCACAAAAACCTTTATTGTGGAATGTGATGCCTTGGGAAATGGCATTGATGATGTTCTAAGGCATGAAGGAAGGCCCCTTTCTTTTTAAATTTGGACACTCAAGGGAAAAGAATTACACACACCCATTTATGAGAAGGAAATGATGGAAATATTATATGCATTGAAGCAATGACTCCCTTACTTAATAGGTAGGCACTTCAAGGTAAAAATAGATCATGACGGTCTTAGATACTTCTTGGAACAAAGACTATCTTCAGAAGAACCAAAAAATGGGTGACCAATATGTTGGGTTATGACTTTGAAATCATATACAAAAAATGGAAGAAAAATGTTGTGGCAGATGCACTCTCAAGAAAGAATGAAGATGTTGAGACATTTCTCTATGCTATCTCTGTCATCCAACCTGATTGGATAACAAAATCAAGTGATGAATGGAATAATGATAAATAAGTTTGGACTCTCATTCAAAGGTTGCAGCAAGATTCCAGTGCATTTGATACATTTACATGGAAAAATGATTCACTATTGTACAAAGATTGCTTATATGTATGTAAGAACTTCTAACTCAAACTAAAGGTACTTTTGGATTCGCACACCTCTCTAGTAAGAGGGAACTCACTATTTTTGAAAACCTATCATAGGGTCAAGAGGGAATGTTTTTGGGATGGCCTTAAAAATGATGTTCAAAGGTTTTTGGCAGAATGTTTGGTTTTCCAACAAAATAAGGCGGAAACAATTAAGACCCTATATATTTTACAACCATTTTCCATTCCAGGTCAACGTTGGGAGGCAGTTTCCATGGATTTCATCACATGGTTACCGAAGTATAAAGGAAAGATTTTCATCATGGTGATTTTTGATAGACTTACCAAGTATACACACTTTTGTGCACTGTATCATTCTTTCAAATCCAGTACAGTTGCTACCTCATTCATGGAGACAGTTCGAAAGCTACATGGAAGCCCAAAGAATATTGTAATTGATAGAGATCCCATCTTCACTCAACATTTTTGGACATAATTATTTTATTTCTTGGGTACTAAATTGGTTCATAGCTCATCTTACCATCCTCAATCTAATGGAAAAAATGTGGTAGTGAACAAATGTCTGGAAGGATACCTTATTTGATTTGTATCTGATAAACAAACACAATGGTTCAAGTGGTTACCCTTGGTAGAATGGTGGTATAAAAGTTCCTTTCATACTGCAACAAAAATGACACCATTTATGGAACTTTATGGATATCACCCACCATCCATAATTTATTCTCTAAAATAAAAATATAAAGTTCAAGTAGTGGAAGATCACATCGATAATCAACAATAAGTTCTCCAAATCTTAAAGGAAAACCTGACCATGGCATAAAATTTCATGAAACAACTAGAAGATCAAAATCATAGTGAAAGAAATTTTGAAGTAGGGGATTGGGTATTTTTAAGACTACAACCATACAAACAAATGTCCCTCAAGAAAGATAAGAAGGATACTAAATTATCACCTAAGTACTATGGCCGTTAAAAGGTGTTGCAAACATTGGTACTATGGCATGCAAATTGGAGTTGACTGCATCTTTTTGAGTACACCCAGTTTTCTATGTTTCATGCTTAAAGAAGGTTATAGGTGATAAGATCCCAGTTCAAAATATATTTCCATAACTTGACAAGGAAGGAAAAATCATATTGGATATTGAATCTATCACTGACAAAAGAATTCATCAACTGAGGAATAGATCAATTTCATAGCATCTCATTAAGTGGAAGAAACTACCTGTCGAAGATTCCACGTGGGAAGATGAGTCTTTTATACATAAGCATCCATAACTACTCAAGCATTGAGGAAAACACTTGTAGGAATGGGAGGGCCATGTTAAGCCCTAAATCATGTCAGATTACCCCTTAATTGGAGCATATTACATTAGTATTGTTATTTTATTAATTTCGACTCAAGGGTCCGTTAGTTGTCATTGTACCTCCTAGTCTCCTATATATACCAAGGAGACCATTTCATTTGGAATCATGTTGTATTTGTGAATACATGTGATTTATAAATAGGTTCCCCCCTTGAAGAGGCTTATTATTTGAATTTATCTCTTTGTCAAGGCGTGTAGTACTTATTCTGAGGTTTTTATGCTATTTTGATAATTGGTTCTTAACAAATACTACAGTTGTATATGATGAATGGCTAAAAGTCAGACAATTTTAATCTATATTGGATATCGAATGCTAATATAAATACATCACAGGATGTTGAAAAAAGGGATAAGATTGGGGGGACATCATATCATAGGTGGGAAAATAAAGGGGGATTATAAGAGTTTTAATAGGATAAGGGGAAAACACCTTGACGAGTGATATAACCTAAGCCTTATAAACTTTTATTATCAACCTTTATTATTATTACTATTCTAGATTTTATTTTATTCTAAGTTTTTGGATTAATTACATGAAGGAGACATGGGATTTTCGTGAAACATGTGGAGAGTGCATGACAAGTAAATATAATATTCAAAGTTCATACATGCAGGGGGGAATTTCAACTATCATTTGGTTGGGAAAATTGGGAGAGTATTCTCCAAGTGAACTACCAATGATCTATTGTAATCGAATTTGTCAAGATACAACCATTGATTATGAAGTAATTATGACTATGTGTAAGAGTCATTGATTTTATTTAGAGGAATTGAAATACAACTAAGAATTCATGGACTCGTAGTAGTGATATTTATTTATTAGTCTATTATAGAATCATGGAGGGGGATAGCTCAAGGGACTACTTAGTAGATAAGGGGATCCCATTCCTTGGATTGTGTAGGATAATATGGAAAGAGGGCTATGGATTGGGACTTTTTAAGGTGGAAAATTATTTGGGTCCTATCCTAATACCCTTATTCATATAATTTATTAAATATGAGGCCACCTTCCTTGAATAAGGCCTATTAAAATGTTAGTTAATAGTCATTCATTGTAAAAATGGTTATTTTTATTAATAACGCACAAATTAGTTGGTCGACCCTCATTATAATGGGAACATAGGTAGTTAATATTCTCTATGGATAGACATATATTGAGTAGAATATTATGGAATATTTTTTAAATAATTATTATTTCATTTGGATCATTTCTCTTGGAAGATTCCCCCTTGAAGAGGAAACTAAACATAGCTCTCTATTTTTTATTATCAAAGAGATCTTTCTTAGGGTTTGTCTATCTTTTCTCTTGTGTTATTGGTTTTTTAACTATATTTTGTTTGATTACTTTAATGTTTTGGGGTCAAGTACACTATATATATTATTGTATCTCTTCCCTCGGAATGAAGTGGGAGAATTTTTCTACACAAAGTGGGAATTTGTTTTTTCTTCTTGTTGATTTTTAATGGAAAAAAGAGGACAATAGCATTGAAATTGATTTATGAATTTGTTTTTTGCAAAATTTGTAGAATCTATTTGACTAAATGAATGCTCTAAAAAATACCCAATTTAAAAATATAATCGTCCAAAATAGAGTCCGAAAAACGTACATATCATTGATTTAAAATCATCCCCTTTTTAGGGTTTTTCTAGGAAGGATGTGAATTTCACAAATTGGTGGTTATCTTTTGATAGAGTGCATAGATTTTAGTCAAGCTAGTTCCCATATATCTGGAGAAGCTATGTAATTTCATAGTTGGGGTTATATATCCAATCTAAGAATTAAAATAGAAGTTACAATCATTTTATATTTTCGTCCTTAAACCCTACCTTGCACAAATTATTTTCTAATTTTTTAGGAGCTTTTTCTTGGGTTAAGAAGATCATAATTTAAAAAAAAATAAAGACTTGTTCTAGTGCATTTTATAAAAAATAATGATATATCATTCAATGGGTAAAATTGTGGGAGAGGAAGAATATAGGCAAGAAATACAAGTGGAATCACATTGTTGGAAACCCTTGTAATCCTTGTTGGCACCGCTTCAAGTAGTACCACATAAAATAGTACCAGTATACATGATATCACTTCCACATACCCTTTTATATATAGGGATTCTCGTAGGTATACTTGAAACCATCTTTAGATAATCTAATCATTTTTCATGCTACTATAGTACATTGATAACAACACTTGGGGAGCTCATTATCTAGTACTTGGGTAGTTGAGTAGTACCACTAATGGAATAATTAATCCTTCTTAGTTAGTGCCCTAATATATTGGGTTGAGTACTATTGTTGGACCTTGCAAGTATATTAGAAAGATATATAATTAGAAACTATTCTGTCCTTAGGACCTGATCACCTTTCTCTCTCAGCTCACATATGGTGGATACCTATAACCACCTCATTAAAAATCTCCAAAAAGTATGGCCACCTTCTCTACCACAAATATATTATATTGATTGGAGGCTCAAGTTATGAGTCTTTATAACTAGCTTCAGGGAATTCAACATTCCATAAATATTTGGGATGAAAAGTTGGATCAAAAGTTGGATGAGAAAATGGAGAGTTTGTAAAAGGTTTGTATGAGAAGTTGGCACCACCTATAATAGCTCAATTCATAACAAAAGAAGAAAAATTGTTTTCACAACACGTTAAGCCACACTAGGAAGAAATTTCTAAATTGGGACTATTTAGCCACTCATGAATCTCTTTGGTTCCACACAACAATATACCAATGGATTATAACATATGACACCATTCTCCTAACGTGTAATTGAACAAGTTTGATGGTTTTTACCTGTCGGGATGGGTTACCTAAATGGAACATGACTTCACCCACCATGGAATTACTAAGATAGGATAAAACTTAGGGTGGGGGTCCTATATCTATATCTAGAATGATATAAATGGTGGGAATGGCGAAACAAATCCTAAGTGGGTTACATTTCCTAGAGTCATTTTATTAAATATATCTATGGACATTTAAAGAGAGATAGTCATTATTTCAGGTGGCATATCAAGTTACACCAAAAAAGTTCAATAAAAAACTTTATAGATGCCTTTGAGAAATTATCCATCCATACAAAGAACTTAATAGGTTCTTTCTATAAAGAATGTTTCATTAGTGTCCTCAAGAAGGATATTCAAGAACAAGTTAGAATGATTCATCCTACTACAGGGTTGGAATCGAATTAGAGGGAGCTAGAAGTAGAAATGATGATCAATGAAAAAACAAAAATAAACAACCTCCATTCTCTACACTCACATTCTCTAGGGTACTTACTGCTTCCCCAAGCATAAATCCTACTCATCCCTTGAAAGTATAATGGTTATTTCTAGTGGAAGATCACCAAAGACAGGGAATTTTCTATAATTGTGATGAAAAATATGGTCTATCTCATCATTTTAAATAACAAAAAATGTTCCAAATTGATATGACATTGCAATCCCTCACTGAAGACATAAGTATCGAAGAGACACTAGATTCACATGTTGAATAAACAAAAAATCAAACTTAGATGGATATCAAGCCTGCATTCTTTCATGAAGAACCACTAATCTCCCTACATACATTATTATACATTTGGACTCCAAAATCCTTGAAACTCACAAGTTACATCAAGCACCAAAGGTTGTAGTCCTCGTTTATAGTGGTGGTACTCACAATTTCATTCACAAAAGAGTGAAAGAAGAAACCCATTGTTTTGTACACCTGATTCACATATTTGAATTCATGATTACTAATGGAGATATGATGAAATGTGGGGATAGATATGGAAATTTCAAACTCTGTGTGGGAGACTATTAACTCAAAACCAATATATTTTCCATCAATATGGGTGGGTGTGATATAGTATTGGGGTAAGAATGGATATGCATTTTGGGACTAGTCACCATAGATTTCAAATAAATCTAGATGAGTTTCACTAAGGAGGGTCAAGTACACACCCTTTGAGGTTTTCAGGAATTTTCTCGTAAAATAGTTGACTCTAAAGAAATTCCACATTGGAATTATTTCCCAACTTAATTCCATACATGTTATGGATAAATAGACACAAGAAATCCACCTAGACCTATAGCTATTCCTTGAAAAAAAAAATCAAGTATTTGAGATGCCAATGGGTATACCCCCTTCTCTTGGAGAGCATGAGCATTTGGTTCCCCTGATTTTAGTAAGTCAACCACCAATTGTACAACATTATCAATATCATTTTTCAAAAAATAATGAAATATAAAATATCATTTACAAGATGTTGAAGGCAGAGGTCATACATCCCATTTAAAACCCTTACTCGTCACCAATAGTCATGGTATCAAATAAGGAAGGAACTTGGTTCATGTGTCCTCATTTTAAATCTCTCAATAATTTGATGATCAAGGATAAATTTCTCATCCATATTATTGATGATCTCCTTGATTAACTTCATGGAGAATTTTTTTTCACTAATCTTGATCTACATTTAGGATACTATAAAATCAAAATGAAAGAGGTGGACATCCCGAAAGCAACCTTTAGAACACATGAAATTCATTATGAATTCCTAGTGATGTATTTTGGCCTTTGTAATTCTTTTTCCACTTTCCAAAGCCTCATGATCAATATGTTCAAACCCTTTCTACGCACTTTTGTGCTAGTCTTCTTCAATAATATCTTGAACTATAGTAAAGCATGGGAATCACACATAGAGAATGTTGATAAGTCCTTGCAAATTTTGAGAGACATCCAATTATTCATGAAGCACTCCAAATGTGATTTTGGGGCTCTTGAGGTTGAATATTTGGGTTGAATTGTAAGTTAGGAGAGAGTATGAATTGATTCCAAGAAATTGGTAGCTATGCAAGATATGATCCATCCCAAAACACTGAAGAGATTGAGGATATTCTTAGGAATTACATGCTACTACTTGAAATTTGTGAAAATTTAAGGAAACATTTCATATACCCGAGCTTCACTACTTAAAAATAATGCCTTTGTCTAGTTTCAGGTAGTTACATAGGAATTCATTTATTTAAATGATTCCACGTGCACTACTTCAATATTAGTAGTTATTGACTTTAATAAGACTTTTTTCCTAGAATGTGACATTTCAAGTAGAGGTCTCAGAGTAGTATTGATGCAACGAAACCCTTTGGTATTCACCATTAAACAATTGTGTGACCAAAATTTTGTAAAACCCACATATGAGAGTGAAATGGTGGCTATCCTTCATGCAATATAGACCTAGCAAGCATTAATCATAAGGATGGAATTTTAGATCAAGAATAACCATCATAGTTTGAAGTAATTCCTTATCACCAAAGAAACATGAATGAGTCACCAAGATGTTGTGGTATGATTATGAGATCATATATAAGAAGGGTAAATAGAATGATGTGGTTGATGCTTTATATAAAAAATTCAAGGAGGAATTTTAGGAGGATTTTCCTAAAAGTTGTCTCACCCCCTCCCCCCCCCCTATGTATTAGTGTTAGGGATTTTTATTTTAGAATCTTCTAGAGTATTGTCTAATATACTTTATTAATAGTAGGAAATATTGATCAAAGATTAATTACATTTTAAACAAAAAAATAATGCTCCTCGTGGGCACTTGGTATAAATTCCATGAAAATATATGAACTTGGATTATCTTTTGTTTCTACTTGTGGACTAGGAACATGGTGAGGTGGGGCTGCTGGTAGTTCTACTGGAAAGTTGAAAAATGTAGATAAATAGATAATTAGTTCTTATAAAACATTAGTTTTTTCCTCAAGATCTACTTATTTATCCTTCAAACTCCAAATTGAGAACTCGACTTTAATTTTCCATTCCCTTAAGTGATGTAAATAACCATATCTTATTGTTGATGCTTGAATATGTTAGGACCAAAATGGAAACCTCACGAGGATGTAAATATCCCTATATTTTTATAGAGGTGGTAGTCCTCTTTCCTTTAAGATTTTCGTGGGACTTTAGGTTTTAAGAATATGGGATTTTACAGAAGTCCATTGTGGTAATCAAAGAAATAAAAAGATTGAAAAAAAGGAAAATGTTTTGTTTTATTAAATAAATTTCCTGAAAAAGGATCAGGAACCACCCACTTCACACATTTAAATAAAATAAGCATAATTTACTCACATCCATCATAGTTTAAAGTAAAGATTTTTTATCACATAAAAATAAAAAGAAGATTATTCACATGCATAAGATAACTTTAACGGAGTGGAGACACGGGAAGATCAAATAAATATAATGATAGATCAACCTAAAATACTTTATATTCTAAAATCAGGGTTACAAAGTACAGTCAAGATTGTTCCCAAAATAGCTCTCTTGAAATTTCTAAAAAATATATAGTCTATCACATATTCTTTGAAATTTAAAATGTGTTTGTCTTAAAGACTGGGATTGGGGCTCCTGCGGACCATAAAGAAAATAAATACAAGAAATAAGATTGTAGAAGGAATATGGTGGGTGAAAGTAGAAAAACAAGACCTAGAAGGAAGAAAATGAGAAGTTATCATTCTTAGGTTAAACCTTTCTAGTGAAAGAACTGGAATAACTGGATGAAGGAACTAATAAAGAAATGAAAATGTGATTATCATAAAGTTACTATGATGGTCTCTCGTTGTATTCACTTCCTTTTTGATGTTATTTTATTATTTTCATCAACAGTTACAGGAATTGTTTCAACTGTTTATTTCCCCTCAGTGGTCAATTTGTTGATCACTTTATTAAACAATTCTTCAATATAATTTTTCATTGCTGCCACAATGATCTCATGTCGGATATTGATATTGAAGATATCACCCTCCAAGTCTCATAAATCAAGGGAAATATCATGTAATGCTTCTTCGATGTCCTGATTTTTCACGAAGTAGTCAACTAGCCAATTGTTTATGTTGTCCTCATCATATTCAAGCATACTATAGAACTTTTCAATTGAAAACCCTTTAAACATCTCAACTTGTTTGTCAAATTGTTTTTTTGTTAGGAACAATGAGTTGAGGATTAATTTGGGGTATTGGACTTTGTTAGTCCTTCTGGATAAGTATACTTTTGTGAGCCTTTTGAATAGTTTTTCCCTCCTTGATATATCTTAGGGGCATGTTTGAACAATATTATTAAAGTTTTTTATATTTTCTTTCTAGCATGCGTTCAATTGTTTTATATGACTTGGAGAGGGAAGATCATCCTCTATTCTCCTTAGCTCTATCATACTTAAAAATTTGATTCCAAAGGGTACTACAACATGAATGTAAAAACCTTCTTCATTTTCAGGTCGGCTTGGAAATACTTATGGCAGGCATGTGCCCTCGAGCCAAAAGAAACGATGTTTTTCAAAATTTCCTATGCCTCTGTGATCAATGCCATCCTTTTCTTAATATTTCTCTCCACATAGATCCTGGATGATGTAAGCAGGATTGAATATCCCTTCAATTTAGAAATCGTTGTTGTTGGTCTAAATATTGTCAAAGGACTGGAAAGAAGTGGAGGAGGCATTAATGAATCTTCTGATTCCTTGATCCTTTGTTTCAAATTTGTGTTTTCCTATTCAATACCACCAATGGAGTCATCCATAGCATATCCTGTTGCTCTTTGAATCTTATAAATCTGGGAAGGCCACATATTTCTTAGGTTAACCTCTGATTAATATTTACCTGTCTTATTCTTGACATCATTTTTTTCCAATAATCAATTTCTTAGATTCACTGTCAAAGACAGGGGTTTGAAACAAAAATGAATCTTCTTCATCGAAGGTCTCATTCTTAATGATTTCCAATGAGGAATTCTGGTGGGCCGTATTTCTTGGATGATCAATGATAGGAAATATTTTCTCGATATCCACCTCGAGCTCCATATCTTTAAGGAAGAATTTATTGATGTCACTCTCTATGTTCTGGTCTCATTCCTCTTGCACTATGTTTTTCCTCTTTTTCCTCACAAGAAGTTTGTGCGAGCTCCTAATTTTTGCTAGAGGGGGATTCTTTTCTCCTCCACTGCTTGAACTATTGTTGGTTACTTTTCTATATGGGTGGGCCATTGGAGAATTGCTCTGAGATGTTGTAGTCTTAGGAATAATAGTTGGGGATTGGGCACTCTTCTTGCTGGGACCCTTTCCTTTCTTCTTATAAAACTCATTGGCACTGAGTATCGTTTCGAAGTCACCAACACTATGAGAAGGAGTGCCCAAGTTCTTATCTTCTTCTTCGCTAAGAACAATATGGATAAATGAATTGATGAATCCTATTGTCAGCATATGTTCCACAAAAATTCTATTGGGGTCAAACCCACTTATCCTTTCAACATATTTCTGATTCAGATTATGGAATTGGTTTGCAAATTCATCAATTTTGTTTATATTTCTGAATACAAAGTCTCCCATTTTCCAAGGAAAAGGTATGATTTTATTTTTCCATTTCTCATGGAACATAAATTATACTTCCTTGCGACTTCCGTAAAAAACATTTTATCAGTTACATGGCATGGAAGAAAGGAGGGATTTTACTTAGAACCAAAAATCCTGGTAACATTGTGATTTTCCATTTTCTCCAACGTCCTCTTTTTATCCACGAATTTATTTTCCTCGCCGAATATTCTAGGGGTATCATTTCCAAACAATAATCCTTTGAAAACTGAGACAAAATAATTGAAAAATTCATAGAAATGTAAAAATACTTTGTGTCTCAACAATGCTTGGTACCAGAAGGTAACTAGGTCAAGATCATAGTTCACCCTCTTCAAGATAGACAATTTCAGAAATTGACAACAATATGTTATCGCAAACACCAAATAAGAAGACATGAAGAATTTCTTGCCCTTTTTGTACTGTGACAATTGGGAGGAGATTTAAATGGAAACCAATTTTCCCCAATCAAAAATAGATTGCTATTTAACTGTAAAATATAATATATAAATAATCATATGAGAACTGTTGGCAATACTTTCTCGGCCTCTTACCCTGGTGAACTATTGGATTACTGAGAGGGGGGTGAATAAGTAATAGATCAATCTAATCATTTTAAACCATATAATGAAAGTGTTATATCAATGTAGCATTATGATCCAATATTTTCAGAGTAAATAAACAATGAACAAATGAACAGTCATACACATACACAATACAACAGGGTTTTTACGTGGAAACCCAAAGCAGGAGAAAACCACATAATGATTTTTCTTATACGTCTTGAAGAATTACATTAATTGGAAGCACCAGATTCCTTTGTTTTACAACTACAACTAGAAAGAGGCTCCAACCCCCTAGTTTCTCAGGTTACAACCCGAAGGAAGATCCAACTCCCCAATTCTCTGGCTACAACCATAAGGAGGCTGCAATCCCCTATGTTCCCCTTCTACAACCACATGTCCTTGCCCCATCCAACCGCCTGAATGTATAAGTAGAATGATGGAACCATTGTCACACTATAACTGTGAGATATACTGCTGTAAACTTGTACCAATAAACCTGCACCAAACAACCCATACCAATAACCTGAACCATGTATCAACCATGCATCAACCTGTACCTCAACCTGTAATCAAATTGTACCATAAACAAGTGCATCAACCATGCACCAACTTGTGCCTCAACCTGCAAACCTTCCTTAACTTTAACAACAAGAGACTAGAATTTTCATCAAACTTTACTTTAGTCTCACATAACTAGTTTTGTATTAGTCAAAAACCCTAACTTGAAATAATCATAACTATGTACCTGTAATGAATAAATTTTTGAAAATAGTTCACAATGTTCTTCGGTGTGTTTTATGCAATTTATCTGAGTGTCACTACTTGGAACCTCTCAAAAAAGGAGTTATAGAAAAAATGACATACCTTGTTGAATTCTATCTTATTCTAGAGAGAGAACTTGTAGAGCATGCCCCACACATAATATTTGTTGTATGTATGTTAGAAAGCATCATCAAAAGTATTTGTCCTCCCTTAAATTTCAACCTTCTTTACTTCACCTTCCCTCTGAAATTCGGCTTAGATATCCTTTGGTTACCTCGGTCTCCTGTAGATATTCAATATGCTACAGTGTAATTGAAATGAGAGAGCCTTGCCTCTTATTTATACTTTCATGTAGCTTCTTCAAGCGGTTACCTTTTAACCATCTTAACCCAATTTCCTTATTTCAGGGCTAACCCACTTCTAACCACTTTCCATAATTAGAAAGTTCTCCATTTACTTTATTATTTAAATAATCCTCCTTGACTTTGTCACTTCACTTTATTATTTAAAATAATCCTCTTTGACTTTGTCACTTCACTTTATTATTTAAATAATCCTCTTTGACTTTGTCATTTCACTTTATTATTTAAAGAATTTCTTCTTTGCAATAACTTTGACTTGTTTGACCTTTTGGGGCTTCAAGCCAACATATGAGGGTCCTCCAAATTTCTAAGGCCATAACTCTCAAACCGCGAGGAGTTATGTGATGTTTCACATACCACCAGAAATGGCATGACATGTACTATCCATATAGAATAGTATTACCTACAAATATATCAAAACTCATACCATTATACATCAAACAAACTTGTGTCCATTACCCAAACCTTTATTCTACCATAATTCACTACCGAACTTTCTTCAAGGGTTGAGATCAATGACAACCAACCCAATTAATCAACAATATCCCCCTTTGGCATTGATGGAAAGACTCTCATTCAATACTGAAATCAAATCACTCATGCTCCCCCTAGAACCATGCCAGCATCTCGGTAACCAATGCTCCCCTAGAACCATGCCGCTTTCCTCTGCATATGATAAATCTCTCCCCCTTTTTCATCAACGGAAAATGTATATTTCCATTTGGGTCTGCTCCCCCTAACTGACTCGACTGATACCCCAACCTGAATTGTCCACTTTATGGTGCTTCCTTGTGTACATCTAAGACATATAAGATAAGCATTCAAAGGCATTCATTTTGGAGTAGAAATAACTCTGAGTCTCTAGAGAACATACTCAAAGGCTTCCCGTGGAAGTGGTTTTGTAAATATGTCTACCACTTGTTATTTTTTTCCCACATTGTTACACATCAAAATTACTCACTTCTATAGTGTCACAAGTGTCGTCATTATAAGTGTCACAAGTGTTGCATTTTGCTCACAAGTGTCGCAAGTGTCAAAGAAAGCATACTACCATGATGATTATGTCATGCCTATAATGACATCAGAAGGACACTTGAAACACCTCAAACATTTGATTTGGAAGAAGAGAAATGAGTTAACAGGCTTATGAACCTCTTGCCATCTGAAAGCACCCAAAAAACTAAGTTTTTGGAGGGGAGAACTCCCCTAAACCTCTCTCAGGAGTGATGGCGCCCCTCTATAAGCTATCAGGGAGCATTATAACACTCATTTACCCTTTTGCAGGAGCGCTCCTACCCTTAGGAGTGATGGCACTCCCCTATAAATTACTAGGGAGCGTTATAATGCTCTGAGTGCCCTTTTGAGGGAGCACTACCTATTCTGGGCAGCAGTTGATCTGTTGAGAAGAATGGGGGAAGAATCTTTTCACTCTTAGAAGGCAGTTGGATTCGAATCCTCAATCAAGCCATGATCTTAGGGAAGATCCCTAACTGAAGGAGGAAAATACTCAACTCACCCCAAAGATATCTCAAGTTGTTGAGCCTCTCCAAGACTATATAAGCAAGCTTTCTCATGGTGAAAGGGGGATGGAAAGGGAGAATCACACCAAAATTATGATCTTATAGGTGGTGCTGGAACATATATGATTTGGAAGCAAGAGACCTATGATCTCATAGGGAGAAATTGGTGAAGCTATTGTCATTCAGATCGTGGATCTCTTGAGCAAGGGTTAGACAAGGAGGACTTGACGAAACTACTGCAATCCATCTATGGCTGTAAGTAATGTTTTTTCCTCATTAATATAATTTGTTTGGCCTGTTTCTTTCTAATTCATGTTCAATCTCACATGAATTTGTCTCTTTAGTAGATAGATCTATTTCGGACTAATCTTGATAGAGTAGGAAGTGGTCATACTTTGTTTGTCTATAGGATCCATCGAGGAGCGAAAGATTGGAGCTCAACTCGAGTCGTGCAGGGACAAACGTCGATTAAAGGTATTTCTCTTATCCTTCCTTCTCACACACTAGTCCACCTAGATATAAAAGGAAGTCAGTGACCATGATAAGCACTTTCTGTCTTAGAGTTAAGAGTCTAGCTCTTTGAGGAGATCTACCTGTCCACAGGGAGATTTTCCTTCAACAGAAACTGGCAACTCCACTGGGGAATCGAATCGAAACTTTTGGTTTTGAATTTTCCTCATAGACCTTGTCTTACCCTTTGATTGTTTTCGGACCTTTTTCACCCCATTTGTTTGATTTCCTATGTTGATTGACTCTTTACGCCATCACATTCAGCTTGACTCTCAAAATTTGACTGAAATTTTGGGTTTTTGGACATTTTTATGAGTTTTTTAAGCCTGGCGCCCCTGTGCCCATGTTAGCAGAGTGCCAACACTCCCTGGAAGCCTCAGACATAGATTTATAATGCCCTGGTGTCCCTTACACTAGAGGACCAACCCCTTTTTGCACAAAATCTTTTCAAAATTGCATATTTTTGAGGTCCAAACCCTGTTTTTTCACTTGCTAAGATCATTTATGATTCAATGCTTCTTTCCATTGAACTTTGACATCCCTCCTTCTGAGAAATAATCCCTTTGTTGTTCAGAATTGGTGACCTTATTCATTATTTTTGAGTTTTTTGTTGTTGAGAGCTTGAAATCAATCCATTGTTTTCTTCTCTCCTATCTGACTGAGCGGGAACTCTGGTGAAGGGCATCAGAAATCTGTGAATCATCTTGTTTGGTTTTTTGAGGCCATTGTTCTTCAACATCTCTTTTTGTGTGAATTGTTTGATTTTTCTTTGTTATCTTTTGTCTTCTATTTGCTTCTTGTTTCAATCATAGCAAGAGGGTGTGTGTCATGTGTGCGAAATATGATCATACTTGTCTGAATCTCCTTTATCTGAAAGGATAGTTGGTAGGAGAAGGTTTTTTTTTTCCATTGAATTAGTCATGATTCATGTACAAACGAAAAAGATACATTTTAGTGCTTGATTTTCATATTAGAAGGCGTTTTTGAAATTTGTTTAGCCTTGCATTGGATTCGATTGAGAAACGATTGATTGAAGACGTTTCATATTAGTGTTTGAAAGTGAAAATGAATCCTTTTCTTTCCCTTAAATAGGCATTCATTGAAAAGAAACGATTTCTTATCATATTCTATGCATATTTTTGGGCATTGAGTCATCATTCCATTATCTTCACTTTCTTGCACCCTTTGAGTAAAGAACAACTATAAAATGAACACTAATTAAAAACTATCTAGAACATTTTTGTTTTT
The DNA here is from genome assembly GCA_009831015.1 of Picea engelmannii. NCBI lineage: Eukaryota > Viridiplantae > Streptophyta > Pinopsida > Pinales > Pinaceae > Picea > Picea engelmannii. The sequence continues at coordinate 77,567 of ML808703.1, read as the reverse complement.
AGGATCTTCCACCAATAGTAGACTAGGGTTAGCACTTTGGATTAGGCTGAGAGTACAACTCTCCAAAGTTTTCAAAACAAACATTAGCATCATGAGTTAGGGAGAGTCAAATCTAATTGTCGTATTGATTTTTCGGGATCCCCCTCTCATACAGGGGTTATGCACGAGGTCGCATTTGGGCGAATTACGGAGATTATCCGTCCGTGGTTCAATTGTTTGTAGTGGTCGGATTGTATATTGGGGATCACTAGAAGGTATACCCACGATTATGTGTGGGAGACCTTCGGGTTGATTTCGGACTTGTTATCTTTCCCATACGTTTCGGATCAGACTGTCGACTGTACCCGCCCAGGGACTCACTACGAATTGGTGTCTTTAGTTGCCATAATTTTTAGGTACTTACACGAGGTGATGGTGAAGGGAAGTCTCACTGTACCTGGAACAGACATTGGTCAAACTCACTCGTGCTCCTTGGAGGGTAAATCCACAATTACTGCGTGGAATCTTGCACCAAGGTGAAAGTCCGTTAAGAAGGTTTCCATTGTAACTGTTCCACCATATCCCATACCCTTCTCGACTTGATCACATGACGTTGGATTTCATCGCCAACTAGTACAATCATCGAGCGAAGTTTTGTCTACTTGGTTGATTCCTAGATTTTATTAGCGAATGTTGTTTCTTTTGGTTAGTTGACCCTACATTTTCAGTGTGTTCTATTGTTCTCCACAATTGATCCCGTAGATGATAAAGGTCTTTGTCGATCACGTAGGATGCAAGGGCTTCCTCCGGAAGGATATTAACCCTTACCTCTGAACCCTCCAGAAGACAACTACCGTAGAGAGGTAGAAAATCAATCTGACGCTGGAAGTGCTATTGCTCCTCCGTTAGATAACTTAGAAGACGCTTTAGTCATGGTTGAAAATCCCACCACACCTATGTCGGTAACTCCTCTCGAACCACTTTTGGTACGTTTAGACTCCCTTGGGAATGTCATAGATGAAGAAGTCCCACAAATATCAGAGAGGATTTTTACCGAAACATATATGGGATCCATGGAACCAATCTTTGGTGATGAGTATAGGACTCATGTTCGTCCTAGCACCGCAGTAGAAACCAATCCCACACTTGCTCGTTCTATATGGAGGACTTCATTGGGACACGATCTCTATGAACATTTCAAATATATTCGACAACCCTTTCATTCTCATGACCCTCCTAGTGAAACAGGACCATCTGGTCAAACCATGAATCACCCAGTCGATCAGGTTATTCACTCTACTGCCACACCAGCACAAGTCCATCCTAATGCTGGACTCATCACCTCTACTCAACCCCAAATAACTTCAATCTCTACCCCTGTTTCTACAAGTTTTTACTCTACATCTCTGCATGTTCCACACGATCCTCCTAGGACATCTTCTCACCCGAGAATGCAGACCCCTGCTGGCCAAACACAACCAATTGGAGGGAAACCACCATCCAACGAACCATTTCCTCTTGGAGGACTACCTTTCCATGGCAGGGATACCCCTCCCGGGGGACAATCCCCTTTTCATGCTCCTCCTGGAGGGCAACCTTCGTTTTCCAGTCAAACCTCGGTCATACATCCACCGCTGGTAGGGCGGAAACCCTCATTTATTGGAAACCCTTCACAATCCTAGGGAGTATCTTCAAGAGGCACTTTTACCCAACCCCACATTGGGGGGCACCTGTATAATAACCCACTAGGAGGAGTATCCAATCATGTCCCTTCTGGAACATATTATGGGCAATCTTATCCGGGCGGCATCCAAAACACCACCTGGACTTCTCCGGGACCACAGTCTTATCCTCCTCATGGGCCTCATGTGTATCCTCCTCTGAGATCTACTCCTTACCATTCTCAAGGGAAAAATGTTTTTCCTCCTCACAGGCCAATAAATCACCCAGCCTATAATGTTCAGAACCCACCGGGTTATGCCAATGCTTCTCATACACCATCGAATCCTTCTTATCCTGGCCAGAAAAAACCGTATGTAGGAGGACCTACTGGTTACAACTATCCACCTAACCCAGTCTATGGTCCTACTAGTGTTCCTATGCCACACCAATATCATTCGCACATTAACCGACAGCTACCTTTCCTTGCGACTTTGGATCTCCCAGAATTGTCTTGGTTAACTAATGATCTTATTTCTCATTCACCAGTTTGGCTAGTCATTCCAGCTAAACTTCCTTCTGATATTCTGAAATTTGACAGAAACCCTGGCGAATATCCGAACAACCATGTGATGACTTTCCATTTGTGGTGTTCAAGAAACTCCCTCATGGATGATTCTATATGTTTGCGTCTTTTCCAGCAAACACTTACCGGTTTAGCAACAAAGTGGTATATTGAAATACCACATGCTTCTTTTCATGATTTCAATTCCCTTGCCATGTCTTTCCTCATGCACTTTCAACTTCCTATTTGCTACGAGACAGGTACTTAAGTCTTGACCTCCCTTTGTCAAACTAACTATGTACATATCTCTGACCATATTCATGAGTGGAGGTGACGATGAAGGATGATCAAGGTAGTCATTCCTGACATGCTCTTGGCAGAATGGTTTACTAAATCACTGTTACCACCGATCGCTCGAGATGTTGCTAAGGGTGGTGCGGTCACAGAGGAACAAGCCATTGCTCAGGTTCAGTACTTAGACTTGGTTTATTCCCAATCTGGTACTTTGTATGATTTTCTTCTGAATGCTACTCGAGCTAATACCGATCCTTCTAAGCCATCATCCTCATCTCATGCGGTTGGTGTTATTGATTCTGTCAAAACTCAATCTTTTTCCAAATCGAGTACACCCTCCTCTACCTCCCCCCAAACTCAGATCTCTGAGGTGAATGCAATTTAATCTGCCCCTTCACAATAATCCATAGGTAAGAAGAAGACAACGAATAAATCAAAAAATAATAATGAACAACCCAAAAATCAAACACCTGCTACCGAAAAGAAACCACAATGGAAACTGAAATTCTCATGTATCATTTGTGGTGACGATCACTACACTTGAGATTGTCCACTTCGCAATGAAGTGGCCAAAATTTTCTAAGGGAAGTCACAACCTGCTGTGCTTACTCAACCTTTTCCACAGCAACAATCCATGGTTGCTCAAACCCCCTCTCCTGGGGGCAGTTCTAGCGATCCTAATGATAAGGCCTCATTGAGTGCACATATTTATATGTTTAATGGGATCAATTTGACCACTCTCTCTAAGACATACAAAACACCAGGTAACCCTGAAAAAGGAAAAGACACTAACAGTGTCGATACTTTATCGGATCCATCATCATCCTCCATCAGTCTTCCATCGGTTAATCCTCCGTCTGGACCACTTCAGATTGAGAAACCCATGTTCGACTCTATCTTACTCCCTTCTAAGAGAACTATCTACAATGATACCTTTAATCCTAGTTCACGTGCTACCCAAAACTACAACATTGTTGAAGATTTGGCTCAAGCACCGTGTGCTATGTGTGCGTTAGAAGTTCTACAGCACTGCCCCAGTCAATGTAGAATGATCTTGAATTCTCTTGACGCTTTTGATCCCGATTCATTCAATCAAATCATGTTTAACCTGGATAATTATGCATCTTGACTCTCCCACCAACTTGCTTTCCAAGTTGATGTTGTTGTTCACAATCAACAAATCCATCGAACTATTCTAGATGAGGGAGCCTCAACTTGTGTCATGTCTTTAGCATGTTGGAAAGGTTTAAAATCACCAACACTCAAAAAATACCCAACGATGTTACGCATCTTCGATGGGTGAGGTTTTCATCCCCATGGGCTTTTACAATCCCTACCCATCCAATTGGGTGGAAAAATTGTTACTGTTGATGTCAAGGTGGTTGATTCTCCCCTCGATTACAACCTGTTACTTGGAAGAAGGTGGTTTTATGCTATGATTTTCGTTGCCTCATCGGTCTTTCGATGTGTACAATTTCCTCACCAGGGAAAAATTATCACTCTTGATCAGTTGGATTTCTGCACATCTGATGCTTGCGTTCCTGCTACCAACAATATTCCTTTCTTGGGAGACCACAATATCACGTATGAAAGCGTTGGTGTTGGCTTACTGAAAGATTCTATCCTCATGGGTACCTTCCCTACACCACTTCCACTGACTACACATCATATTTCCACCGTCGATATGATTTCGACCGTGGCTTATCAATCTTTGGAATCATCTGACCCTTGGATTGTACCTCGTCCATTGGGATTTGATGCACTATGTGACACCATGCCACTTATTCCAGCTGAAACATCATACGTTTCTATCCCATCCACTTCTCCCTCATCGAATGACCAACATCTATTGGCGTATGATGTTTCCTCGATGCAATCATGGTTGAGTTCCTTGTCATCTGCAATTGACTGCATTTCCCCAAATTTTCTTTTTGATGAATCTCTTCCGAAAATGCTTCATATTGACAAGTTACCTCGGGATCATAACCATCACTGATCCTCTTTTCTTCCCCCTCGTGAAGAAATTCGAGCAGATATACAGTCTATCTCCCCTCCTGATGTTGATTTTCTATCGTCTCCCATGATTTCAACTTTTGACGATTTGGATCTGGTAGTGGACATGGTGATTTCTTCGGTAAGATTATTGGAGCTTGATCTCCTTACTCCTATCGCGGCCCTCGACATGTTCTCCTTCTTGAGTGATTATCTTCCATCCAGCGAAGATATCTTGGAGGCCATGACCACGTTTTATCCATTGACATGGTACCCTTCTAGAGCATTATCCTCTTGGAAGCCATGATCTAGACGAAACCACAAGCATAGTTTCTCTTCTATGTGGAAAGCTCATTAAAAAATGAAACAAAGGTCCTGAGCATCGTTCTTTTCCTGTGTCAAGCTCGTTAAAAAATGAAATAGTCACCTCTCTTGAACCTTCTTTTCATCCACCCTTCTCCTTCGGTGAATGAATTGAAGCTTGGAGGGCATGTCCAGCCTTTGATGATCTTTCTGGAGTTAAGCCACTAGCTGTCAAGATGGGGGCATACCGAGCTTAGTCTTTGTTCTTTCTCGTGCTCATAAATATATGAGACTACATCCGGGTAGAATTTTGTCTCTTTTTCGGACCTGTATGGATACACGAAAAAGGAACCCACTAGAGTCTCCTTTAAGCTCTTTTCAGACTCTCTAAACATGAAAATATTGTCGAGTGATCTTGCTTCCTTTTCCACTCGTTAAACGGTTTGAAAGGGCGTCTTTTGAGTGATAATTTATCTCTTTTTCGGCCTCGCGAGACTAACATTACAAAAAAGGACAACATTGGAGTCATCTTTAAGTTCTTTTTAGATTCTCTAAACATGAAAAGATTACTGAGTGACCTTCTTCTCTTCACGCTCGTTAAAGTATTTGAAGAAAACATCTGTTGAGCGATAGTTTATCTCTTTTTCGGTCTCCTTGGACTACTTTACGAAAAATGAACTGATAGAGTTCTCTTTTAAGTGTTTTCCCAGACTCTATAATCATGAAAAACCTTCGAGTTTTTTGTCTTTGGACTCACTAAACAAAACATCGATAGGCCCATATGGGATCGAGCCCTTACTTCTTCCAGTTCGTTAAACAAAGAAAGAAGAACTTACTGAAGGTGAGTTTTATCGAGCATGTGTTATCCTCCTCGAGCTCATTAAATTAAAAAGAGTTACTTCTCTATCTGTATGGGGAAAAAAATTGAAAGAAGCAAGCCAAGCAGTTTTTTGAGAACATTACCAAGTAACTCTTAGAGTCGCCCTTGAACATGACACTTTGTCTTTGCACACATCTTAATCCGCTGAACCTCTGCACTAAATCAATCCTCTGAGTTTTTTTTACTCCTTTGGGTCACCTGACGAAAGTCACAATATCCATTGCATCATCGTGATTTGGTCCATGTCATGTTTTTGTAGTTCTACCTCAGTCTTCAAGGGAAGTATCCACCTCAAGAGTTAGCCATCACAAATATCTTTTCTCAATACCCATGTCAGTCCATGTTCATTTGATCTACCAATTACATCTCTATGTCTATTTCGTGTCGTTGATGAGGGATACATCAAGGCCCTCCTTCGACGAGTTTATTCATGTCAACTTCAACACATTATCCAGAAACTAGACTTGGAAACCAATTAGTACTTTGGGACCTGCATGCCTCAATGGAAGGCCTCCTCACATTCGAAAATGGGTTTACATCATTGACCTCTGATCAGATGATTCCATGGATGTTCGACTTCATCTCATCCATTCACATTCGTTGGAATGTACTAGAGTACCTTGGGAATCATTGACATTAATGGTGATTTCCCTCATGCTTGTTAATGGTTTACATCATTGACCGGTAATCAAGTGGTTTTTGCCATGTTAGACATCAAGACATCTATTCACATGTTTAGATTTGTACTACATTGGGATCGGTAATAAGACCCTGGGTTGAGTGATCACTTTGATATGTACTTTGCCCAGGTTGCGATGGAGTTTCTTTTGAACAATGACACATATAATATCACATAGATCCACTTTGTATTGGTCATGGCTATGTCTTGTCATCTCATAGATCCACTGTGTATTCTTCGTGGCTATGATCAGTTCATTTCATAAGAGTATAGATCCACAGTGTATTTTCAGTGTCTATACCTTTTTATCAATACAATTATGGATCTGCAGTGTATTTTATGGCGGCCATATCTTGTAAGTCTTTATCACCCAAGCATAGGTATGTCTGCCTTGGGTTTGAAACATGTCATAATATTTGTTGGATGTTTGTTGCAACTTCTGTCAAGTTCTCTATGTCTATACCCTTTCTTGAAAGTCTACAAATAATTTCATTTATCAATTCTCATCTTCTAACTTCATACTTTGGGGGGCAATCTGTCACACATCGAAATTACTCACTTCAATAGTGTCGCAAGTGTCATCATTATAAGTGTCGCAAGTGTCGCATTTTGCTCACAAGTGTCACAAGTGTCAAAGAAAGCATACTGCCATGATGCCTATGTCATGCTTATAACGACATGAGAAGGACACTTGAAACACCTCAAACATTTGATTTGGAAGAAGAGAAATGAGTCAAGAGGCTTATGAACCTCTTGCCATCTGAAAGCACCCAAAACACTGAGTTTTTGGAGGGGATCGCTCCCCTATACCTCTCTCAAGAGTGTTGGCACCCCCCTATAAGCTATTAGGGAGTGTCATAACACTCATTTTCCCTTTTGCAGGAGTGCTCCTACCCTCAGGAGTGTTGGCGCTCCCCTATACATTACTAGGGAGTGTTATAATGCTTTGAGTGCCCTTTTGAGGGAGCGCTACCTATTCTGGGCAGCAGTTGATCTGTTGAGAAGAATGGGGGAAGGATATTTTCACTCTTAGAAGGAAGTTTGATTTGAATCCTCAATAAATCCATGATCTTAGGGAAGATCCCTAACTGAAGGAGGAAAATCCTCAACTCACCCCAAAGATATCTTAAGTTGTTGAGCCTCTCCAAGACTATATAAGCATGTTTCTCATGGTGAAAGGGGGATGGAAAAGGAGAATCACACCAAACTTATGATCTTATAAGTGGTGCTAGAATAGAGATGATTTGGAAGCAAGAAACCTATGATCTCATAGGGAGAAATTGGTGACTCTATCGTCATTCAGATCATGGATCTTTTGAGCAAGGGTTAGACAAGGAGGACTTGACGAAACTGCTGCAATCCATCTACGGCTGTAAGTAATGTTTTGTCCTCATTAATATAATTTTCTTGGCATGTTTATTTCTAATTCATGTTCAATCTCACATGAATTTGTCTCTTTAGTAGGTAGATCTATTTCGAACTAATCTTGATAGAGTAGGAAGTGGTCGTACTTTGTTTGTCTACAGGATCCATCAAGGAGTGAAAGATTGGAGCTCAACTCAAGTCGTGCAGGGACAAACTTCGATTAAAGGTATTTCTCTTCTCCTTCCTTCTCACACACTAGTCCACCTAGATCTAAAAGGAAGTCAGTTACCATGATAACCACTTTCTATCTTAGAGTTAAGAGTCTAGCTCTTTGAGGAGATCTACCTGTCCACAGGGAGATTTTCCTTCAACACACATATTCAATGCTGATGTTCTTTTCTGCAACCCGTTCCCGTAGAATGTGATACTTTATTGGAATGTGCCTTGTCTTGGAATGCATCACCGAGTTCTTTGAGATATTGATGGCGCTTGTATTATAACAATAGATTGGAATGGGCTCATCATACTCAACCTTTATATCTATCAAAGTTTGTTTTATCCATAGAACCTTTGTACAACATGTTATTGCTACAATATACTCTGCCTCGACTGTAGATAATGATACTGATGATTTTTTATTGCTTAACCTTGATACCAAACACTCACCCAAGTAGAACATTTCTCCACTGGTGCTTCATCGGTCATCAATGCAACCTGCCCAACCTGCATCTGTGTAGGCAATAATTGATAGATCCTTTCCTTTTGTCTACCATAATTCAAACTCTTATGTTCGTTTGAGATATCTGAAAATCCTCTTCACTTCTAATACTTTTGATTCCTTTGGTGCCACTTGAAATCGTGCCACCTGTCCAACTACCTGCATTACATCTGGTCTGGATGTTTTCAAATATAGTAGGATACTAATCATTGAACTATATTGCCTTTGATCTGTAGACTTTGAATCATCATCTTTGCTCAACTTGCAACTAGTTTGGATGGGAGTGATAACTGGTTTGCAATCTTTCATTATGAACCTCTTTAGCATTTCTCTGATATACTTGGTTTGAGAAATAAAAATTCCTTGGTTGCTTTGACGTATCTAAAGACCAAGAAAGAAGAATAGTTCTCCAAGTAATGACATTTCAAATTCATTCTGCATGTCCTTTGCAAATTTCTGTCTTTAACTATCATCAATACTTCCAAAAATAATATCATCAATATAAACTTCAATTAATAAAATATTATCTTGAGTTACCTTGATGTAGAGGTTGTTGTATTCACTTCCTTTTTTGAACCCTGACTATTGTAGATATTTATCCAGTCTAGAGTACCATGCTCTAAGAGCTTGTTTTAGACCATACAAGGTCTTCTTTAATTTACACACATAATCTGGGTTCTTTGACAACTGAAATCATTCTGGTTGTTCAATGTAGACTTCTTCTTCAAGTTCCCCATTGAGAAAAGATGATTTTACATCCATCTGATACACTTTAATATTTTTAGAGCATGCATAAACTAAAATCATTCAGATTTCTTCCATTCTCAAAACTGGGGAAAATCTCTCATCAAAGTTGATTCCTTCAACCTATTCATATCCTTTACATACCAATCTAGCTTTGTTCTGTGTAACCTGTCCATATTCATTCAATTTATTCATGTATACCCGCTTTGTGTCAATCACATTCTTATCCTTTGGTCTTGGAACCAATTCCCAAGTGTCATTTTTCTCTATTTGATCCAATTCTTCATCCATGGACTTATTCCAAAATTCATCCTTGGTGGCCTCTTCAAAACAGGCTAGTTCAATTGTAGATGAGAGTGCTAGGTGCATTTGTTCTGGTGAACAAATTCTTCTTCTAGTATCAACTCATGCATCTTTGTTTCCGATAATTTGATCTAAAGGATGATTCTTATGTACTCGTCTAGTAGTTTTCTCTGGAGGCACTTGCTAAACTTGATCTTCTACTTCTATCTAGGCCTCTTCATCTTCCCCTTCTACTTCTTTTTCTCTTCTGCTTCTTCTTTGTAAAGTTGTTCCATTGATTCATTTTCTTTTTCCTTTAATTCTTGTCTACCTGGTTCATCAATTGTTATGTTGATTCTTTCCACAAATTTGTTCAATCTCAAGTTGTAACACTTGTATGATTTCCTTGTACTTGAGTAACCAACAAGTAATCCTTTGTCCACATGAGAGTCAAAATTTCCCATTTTTCCATCTTCTCTTTTGATGTAGCATTTGCTTCCTAAAACTGTAAAGTGCTTCATATTTTCCGATCTTCCTTTGCATAGCTCGTAGGGAGTTTTGTCAGTGTCGTTTCTAAGAATTACTCTGTTTTGAATGTGAATTGTTGTATGCATTGCCTGTGTCCAAAAGATATCTGTCAATTTGGAATCCATTATCATTGTTCGATCCATTTCCTATATTGTCCTATTCTTTCTTTCAACAACTCCATTACGTTGAGTTGTCCTAGCAACAGAGAATTTCCTTTTTACTCCATGATTGTTGTAGTATTCCATAAATTCCTTTGAAGTGAAATCTCCTCCATTATTAGATCCCAAGCATTTGATTTTTGAATCCATTTCATTTTCAACCATTTCCTTGTAGACCTTGAAGTTTTCAAAATCTTCTGACTTTTTGCTGAGAAAGCAAATTGTAGTCATTCTTGTATAATCATCAACTAATAACATAAAGTATTTCTCACCTTGTAAACCCTTTGTTGTAGTTGGTCCAACTAGATTAGTATGCACAATTTCTAGTGGTCTTGTCGTTGAATATTCTTTTGATTTAAACCTGGTCTTTGTTTTCTTTCCTTGTTGAAAATGATTGCATAAAGTGTTGGTTGGTTTCGTGATCTGAGGAATTTCTCTAACTGCTTCCATTTTTCTGAATTTGACAAGGTTATCAAAATGTATGTGACACATTCTTTTGTTCCATATCCAACTTTCATCTTCCTTTCCTAGGCAACATTTTTCCTTTCCAATTTCACTTAATACATATATATTCCTTGAAGTTATCACAGTTGTTGCAATAAATTTTCCTAAACCTTCTTATCTTATCTCGCACTTTTGTGAATCGAAAGTAACATTATGACCTTAGCCACACATTTGAATCACATTTAGAATATAATGTTTCATATATTATACTAGTAGAACATATTAGGCCTTGGTATTCTTGTTCCAAATTATGACCGTGCCTTTTCCAATGATTTTAGCTGAATCATCATTTCCGAAGGAGACTGATCCATCTCTTTCATTTATTAATGTAAGAAACTTGTCTCTATCACCTATCATGTGTTTTGAATAGCCATTGTCAACATACCAGCCACTTTTCTTCTTCTTATATTGTAGAGCGAGTGTGCATTCTTCATTCATATATTGATTCTTCTTTCTTATCCATGTCCTTTTCTAAGGTTCCTGTCTGTGACTGTTGTTGTTCTGTTGTGGTTCTCTAGGAGGGATTGTCATTCTACAATCTTTGTCCATGTGACCAAAGTTGGTACATATGTAGCATTCCACTTCAATGCTCAAAGATTCAAACCTATTGTAACTTCTTCTCCGTGTTTCACTAGGCCTTCTTGGATAACCCTTTTGTGTATGACTTTCAAAGTTATTTATGTTCCTGTTGTTATCTCTTCAATTCACAACTTTATGTCCAAAATAATTACATGCATAACATAAACCAAAAAATATATTTTGATACCTAGGAGTTGAAGATATTATGAAAGGAGGTACTCTTATGAATCCTTCTTCTTCCTGAGGCCTATCTGTTTTTGTCGGTCGTTGAATCTGAAATCTGAATCATCTCGGAGGAGTGTCCCTGTAATTTTCTTTGTAGACCTTCTTATCCCCTTTGATTGTTTCTACATAGATTTTTGGATATGTTTCTTATTTTTTTCTTTGGAGCTTGATCCCTTTTTTGTCTGGTTGTATCCATGTCTGGAATTGTCATGATGAGGTTTTTGACTATTGATAATGTCATTCAAAATTTTTGAGTTGTTCTGCATATTTTTCTTTTGAAGATCCTTTCTTAATGTAAAAATTTTTGCTTCCAAATTTGCAATGATCATGTCTCTTCCTTCTAGTTGTTATTTGAGTGCTTCCTTAATTCTTTTATCTTCGTCAGTTTGAACCTTCAAATTTGAGATCATTTGTTCTAGTTCCTAAGTGTCTTCTTTCTTGTCTAGTTCTTCTTGTAGTTTCTAGTTTTTCTTCTTTTCTCTTCTAGTAACTTCTATGGCACACCACAATTCTTCTCGGTAGTCAACTTTTGGCTCTTCATATTCTTCTTTATCAGATTCTTCTACTGCCATGAATAGAAATCTTTTTGTCTCACTGTCATTGACTTCATCTTCATCTGATGATGAGATGTCTTCTTTGGTGCATAAGATTTTCTTGAAAACTTTGAGTAGCTTTCATAATTTATCTTTTTATTATGAGTACATTTGTTAGAAAAATGACTAATACCATCACAATTAAAACAAATCAAAGGAGGCTCAGCTCTATACATGTCGTCGGTTCCCTTGTTCAATATTCTATCAAAGTTGGCCTCTCCTTCATCATCTTCCGAGATGTCACTGTTGTTGCAATGTTCTTTTTCTTTTTGATTTACCTTTTGCTTTGACCTTTTGGATGCTTTGAAGGCTGTTTCTTTTATATCTAGATTTTCTTGTTCAGTTCTCATTTCATATGCTGTGAAGATTCCATGTGGTATGTCCATTCTTATTGAGTTTAGATCTGCTCTTTCTTCTAATGATGTTATCTTAGGGTCAAATCTCATAGGAAGAGATCTTAGTAACTTTTGAACAATTACAGATTCTTTGATTTCTTCTTCCAATCCCAAGATTGCATTTACTGTTTCATCGACTTGTAAAAAGTAAGCTGCAATATTCTCATCTTCCTTCATCTTTAGTTGTTCAAACTGACCTAAGTAAGTTTGAATCTTTGTTGCTTTGACTTTTGAATCTCCATAAATATTTCAAAGTTTGTCCCAAAACTCTTTAGTAGATTTACAATGTGCGACTTTGGTGAATTCCAATTCTCCAAGACAATTCAAAAGTGCATTTGTGTCTTTGGAATTATTCAGACTGAGTTTCACTGCTTTGTCATTTGTCGGTCGAATTGTTGGTGATGTGTATCCATCTACAATTGATTGCCAAATTTCAAATCCATGTGCCTGTATATATGTCTTCATCCTTATGCTCCAAAATGCATACTTATGTCCATCAAACTATGGTATTCCATTTTTATACATGTTGTTTCTCTCCATGATCTACCTTTCAGTGGTTAAACTGATTTCTGAAGGAACCTTCTATGATACCAATTGTTGGATTACTAGGGGGTGGGGGGGGTGAATCAATAATAGACCAATATAATCTTTTATAACCATATAATGAAAGTGTTATATCAATGTAGCATTATCATCCAATATTTGCAGAGTAAATAAACAATGAAAAAATGAACAATCATACACATACACAATACACCAGTGTTTTTACATGGAAACCCAAAGTGGGAGAAAACCACTGAATGTTTTTTCTTATATGTATTGAAGAATTATATTCATGGGAAGCACCATCTTCCTTTGTTTTCTAGCTGCAACTGGAAGGAGGGTCCAATCCCCTAGTTTCTTAGGCTACAACACGAGGGAAGCTCCAACTCCCCAATTATTTGGCTACAACCACAAGGAGGATACAACCCCCTATGTTCTCCGGCTACAAACGAAAGGTGGCTACAACAACATGTCCTTGCCTTGTCCAACAACCCTGACATATAAGTAGAATGATGGAACCACTGTCACACTATCACTATGAGATATACTGTTGTAAACCTATACCAATAAACCTGCACCAAAGAATCTGCGCCAATAACTTGAACCATGTATCAACCATACATCAACCTTTACCTCAACCTGTAATCAACCTATACCATAAAAAAGTGTGTCAACCATGCACCAATCTGTACCAAACAACCTATAATCAACTTATGTCATAAGCAAGTGCATCAACAATGCACCAACATGTACCTCAATCTGCAAACCTTCCTTAACTTTAGCAACACGATACTAGAATTTTCATCAAACTTTACTTTAGTCTCACATGACTATTTTTGGATTAGTCAATAAACCTAACTTGAAATAATCATAACTATGTACTTGTAATGAATAAAGATCTGAAAATATTACACAATGTTCTCCAGTGTGTTTTATGCAATTCCTCTAGGAGTCACTACTTGGAACCTCTCAGAAAATGAGTTATAGAAAAAATGGGATATCTTGTTGAATTCTAGCTTATTTTAGAGAGAGAACTTTTAGAGCGTGCCCCGCATGGAATATTTGTTTTAAGGATCTTAGAAAGCATCATCAAAAGAATTTATCCTCCCTTGAATGTTGGCCTTCTTTAATTCACCTTCCCTCTGAAATTCGACTTAGATATCCTTTAGTTACCTCAGTCACCTATAGATATTCAATATGCTCAAGTGTGATTGAAATGAGAGAGCCTTGCCTCTTATTTATACTTTCATGTAGCTTCCTCAAGGGGTTACCTTTTAACCATCTTAGCCCAATTTCCTTATTTTAGGGTTAACCCAATTCTAACCACTTTCCATAGTTAGAAAGTTCTCCATTTACTTTATTATTTAAATAATCCTCCTTGACTTTGTCACTTTACTTTATTATTTAAAATAATCCTCTTTGACTTTGTCACTTCACTTTATTATTTAAATAATCCTCTTTGACTTTGTCACTTCCCTTTATTATTTAAATAATCCTCTTTGACTTTGTCACTTCACTTTATTATTTAAATAATACTTTTTGACTTTGTCACTTCACTTTATTATTTTAATAATTTCTTATTTGCAATAACTTTGACTTCTTTGACCTTTTGGGGCTTCAAGCCAACATATGAGGGTCCTCCAAATTCGTAAGGCCATAACTCTAAAACCGTGAGGAGATATGTGACATTCCACATAACACCAAAAATAACATGACATGTACTATCCATATAGATTATTCTTACTTGCAAATATATCAAAACTCATACCATTATACATTAGACAAACTTGGTTCCATTACCCAAACCTTTGTGCTACCAGAATTCGCTACTAGAATTTCTTCAAGGGTTGACATCAATGACAACCAACCCAATTAATCAACATGAACAACCAAGAAATTTATCAAAAGGGGTTTTTGAATGAGTCAACCTACAACCTGGTAATGTCTTATGGGTTAGTGGTGGGATCTTCCAAGAACTCAGGGAAGAGGTCCAAGACGTTTTCATGTTTTTTCAGGAAATCCCTACAATCATCTCCTTTGAAAGTGAGTGTTGGATTAGGGAGCTTCAACATCTTACAAAACACTTGAGGTGAAAGAGAAATGACATAATGGTCTTGAAGTTGAATAATCTTCTGACTTGGTATGTATTTCTCAATGCACCACACAACCAGTTCCTTAGAGTTGAAAACCTTAGGGACACACCCTGCATGAGAAATTTTAGAAGTCCATATCACTTCCTTCTGAGAAGAAGGGGATGAATGATAAGAATACGCTCTGGACCACTGAAATTTATGGTCCTCATGTCCAAAAATAATCAACGTGTCTCTGTAGAACTATTGTTGAGTTGTTTTTCCATCAGTTGATGAGAGTGTTCTTTTAATCCAGATAATATTTGAAATGATTGCTTGAGAGAGATAATATAATCTTCGACAAATTGTGCTTTAATGCAGTTTAATGAGAAATATCCTTGAGCCCTTTGTTTATTAATGACAATATTTATGAAACTTTCATGATGAGTTATTACCATTAAAACATACTAAATGCGTATTGGTAAAATCACGAGGGTGGTAGGGACGAATGAGAGAAATTAGGATTTGCGAACTTTTGTGAACCTGCCAACTCCGGAACCCGCAATTGCGCATGATGGGAAATAATATAAGTGTTGGGAGATATCGGTAAGACTTGGATACAAGAGAAATGAACTACTTAGGATCTTGGTACCTGCGACAAGTTTGGCGGTCGTAATGTATATCGCGGATCTTTAGGTGCAAAATGGATATATAGCTTTAACCCGTGAAATTGCGACCGCAAAAAAAGGGTTAAGTATATGATAATATGACAGTCGGTCAGACTCATGATATGGGAGTATGGATGGAAGTAAGAACCCACAAATCCTTTAAGCCACGAACCCGTTATTTTGAGAAACGACGAAGCATAGTAACGAGAAAGGGGAAAATAGAGAGGAGAAAAGAAAAGGGGAATTCGGGTAAGTATAAAAGAGGGAAAAAAAAAGGATAAAAGAAGTTGGGAAAATAGAAAATGGGAAAGAAATTTCGAAAGAGGGGATTGATCTCAACAACTGGATCTAACTATGGGATGATAACCGCCTGTGGGTTGTCAAGAATTCAAAATCCAGAATCTTTATGACCAGGTTCTTCCATCCATTGGGATATGGAGCCAAAAGTAAAAATATACAAACTGAAAAAATAAATTTATGTACAACAAAAATGAAAAATTTTTAGGAGAAGAAACCTTTCAAATGTTTCTCGTTGATAAGAAACATTAATAATTCACCCTTCATGTCTTGGAGCATATAGGAATTAAAACTCATGATCTTTTCAACAATGTATGTTGCAATCCGGAGTGCTTCGAATTTGGTGTGCATTGATGGTTTCTCCTTGGCCTTGTTCCAGAGTAACACCAATTCCCACATCTAAAAATTCTTCACAGTTTCACTCGACTCAAAATATATTTTGATACTTTACTGTCTCTGAGAAGTTCAATTCAAGGCTTTGCTTCGTTCTTCTTCCAACGTCCACAACTGATTGATCCTCCTTTGGATAGGTGAATTGTATTCTGTATCTTTTGTATTAACCACAAAATTCAAGGACTTGAGTTCGATGCTAATTCAAATTTTTTTCTTCTTTCCCATAAACCAATGTATATGGGGACATCCAAGTGCTATCCTTTGGAGTTGTTTTTCTTTCCCACAATGTGTTAATCAGCTTCAAATTCCAATTCATTTGGTTCTTTTCAATAGTTTTCGTAAATATATGTATGTGTGTCTTATTCATGGATTCTGCAAGACCATTACCTTGTGGATAATATTTTGATGATTTCCCCATAATAATTCCATATTCTCCAGATAATTTTGTAAACTTTGAACTGATTAAAATCGAACCATTATCATTAATAAATTTATTTGGGACACCAAATCTTGACATAATATTTTCTTTGAGGAATTTAATTAACTCTTTAGAGTCCTCTCTCTTTAACGCCACTGCTTCTAGCCATTTCGTAAAATAATCTGTAGTAGTGAGAAAGTACATATGCCCCTTGCTTGACTTCAGATTAATCATCCTGACGACATCAAGTCCTCATTGATAGAATTGTTGTTCTACAATTATGGGATGTAAAGGCATCACAGATCTCTTCATTTTTCCTAAAAAATTGTTGGCATGATACACACTTCCTTATTGTCGAATATGATTCTCTAAAAATTGATGGCCAATAAAATCCATCTCTTATTATCTTGTGAGGGGTTGTAGTAGGCGCAAAGTTCCCACCACATATTCCTTCATGGAATTCTCTCATTCATTCTTGGTCTTGGTTTTCATCAATGCATCTTAGTAGTATACCATCATAATTCCTCCCGAACAGTATATCCGTAATCAACACATATTGATTTTCCTTCATCTTCAATGTTCTTCATTCCTTAGGGTTCATGGTGACATGAAACTTCTTGGATCTCAAGTAGAATACAATGTCTCTATACCATTCTGAATCAGTCGATGGTTCTCCTACTGAAATTGAAATCATTCCATCAATAGAATCATTTTTCACGATGAGCCTACATAAACCTTGTCCTTTGATACCCTTTAAAGGTTTAATCTTAATATCATATTCTTGGATCTTCACCAGCCAGTTAGCTAATTTTCCTTCTCTCAATTGTTGATTTAGAAACATCTTTACTGAAGAGGATGGAACATAAGAAATGACATGAGAATTTAATATGTATGTCTGGAACTGAGCCATTTATTTTACAAGGGCCAAAGTTTGATTTTCTAGTTTTGAATATCTCAATTCATAGTCATGCATAATTTTTCTCATGAAATTGATTGGGATTTATTCACCTTTGGTATTCTTCTAAGTAAGAATAGATGAAACAATTGTTTCTGTAGCGAACGAATAGATGATGAAATCCCTTTGGAAATACATACTAATGAGGAATGGAGATATGGTGATTGATCCTTTGATATTATTGAAAGGTTCTTAAGTATCCCATGTCCATTCAAACCTCTACTCCTTTTTCAACAACAAATTAATCAACTTCACAATACTTTCATAGTCAGGAACAAACCTTCGCACAAAATTAATCTTACCGGAAAATGATTGAACAACTTTCTTGGATGTCGAAGGGTTGAGTTCATTTATTTATTTAACTATTTATGGATCTATATAAATCCCTTTCTTGTAGACAATATGACCCAATAGTTTTCCTTGAGTTACAGATAAAAGACATTTCTTTGGATTTAGAGAGACACCATATAATCTGCATCTGTCAAAAACTTTTCTCAATTGATAGATGTGATCACGCCTTGTTTTTGAATGAACTATCAAATCATCTTGATAATATTCCATGAATCTTCCTATAAACCCACTTAATGCATGATCCATGGCCCTCTGTAATGTAGGTCCAACATTCTTCAAACCAAAGGGCATCCTAGCATATGCATACATCCCCCACGGTGTTATGAATGTTGTCTTTTCTCTGTCTTCCTTAGAAACCAATACTTAATTATAGATAGAAAAACCATCCAACATGGACATTAATGCTTATATAGTGACTTGTTGGAGAATAAACTCGATGTTAGGTGAAGGATAGTTATCCTTTACACTTGATTTGTTGAGATACTTGAAATCTATACACATCCATATTTCCTTGGTCTTTTTTCTTACTCTGACAGGATTTGAAATCCAATCAGAATGTCTAATGGGATATATTATTTCTGCCTTCTTTAAATTCTCCAATTCAATATTTACAAAAGGTTTGAGCTTGGGGTTCATCATCCTTATTTTTTGCTTGACAGGTTTTTTTTCTTCTCTCAAAGGAATGATGTGTTCGAATATTTTTTTATCATAATCTTTCAAATCATCATAAGTCTATGAAAATACATCAATATATTATTTTAAAAATGACACATATTGATCAACCTCCTCAATGGTACAATCGACTCCTAGATTAACATTTTTTGGGGAGCTGTCAGTTCCAATATTGACCTTTCTTGTTTCTTGGACTTTTCAAAGTGAAACTTCCTCCAAGATCTTCCTAGCATGATCATTTTTTGAAAAAAGATATTCAGATTGTATAAAATATTTAGGGACAGCAGCCATGTGATAATATTCATCTTCATCATCGTTTAACAAGAAATTTTCAACTATTCATCATTCTCAAATACTTGCAAATATTCCATGTTATTGGGTATAGAAGGTTACAATGTTCTTTCTATTTGAAAATATTTTTTGGTTTGTATATCATCTGGGTTTGACAATGAAGCTTCCAAGGCCAATGAATTTTTCTTTTGATTCTTGTCCCTTGGAATGAAAGAAATGTTCAAAGCACTGAAGGATTCCATTAATTTGTTAACTCTTTTGATGTATAACTTGACCCTTTCCTTATTTATTTTATACTTCCGGGTGACCTGATTAATCACCAATTCAGAGTCGCTAGTCACAATTAGATGTTCTATATTCATTTCTTGTGAAAGAATCATCCCCTTAATCAAAGCTTCGTATTCTACCTCATTATCAGTATATGTAAATTCAAGTATGATAGCATGTGGATGCATGATATTCTCTAGACTTACAAGGACAATTACAACTCCTTTCTCGTATCTTCAACAAGATCCATCAAATGACATCCTCCAATAACCTTGAAACATACACTTTGATTCTCTGTGTCCTGAATTTGCTCTAGTTTTTCACCATGTTTTACGTCTAGGATAGCGTAGTTTTCAATCCTGAGTCTATATAATCTTCCATTAACTCATTATCCTTCTTTTTGAAAGAGAAGGGTTTCCTGGGTTCACAGGGCACCTTAATCATTGGTCCTTCTTTTCCTGGGAGCATCATAAAACGTCCATCATTCATTATGTATCCGTTGATAATGGATAACCAATCTCTTCCCAACAAAACTCCATATTTCGTAGGAAGGTCTACCACAATAATATTGAAAATTGTAATAATATGGGGGGATGCCATGATCCAAGCATAAAATTCCTTGATTTATATATAAGATGGAATGTTTCTAGAATCAATTGCATACATACTTTAACCAATCTCGTAATATTTGGTACAACTCATAACCAATGCCTCCATGACCACCAATGGCATGATATTATTGGTCACACCAGTGTCAATTAAACAATTATGAAGTGAAACATCATGATTTTCAATTGAAATGTAAAATGAAGGTACTTTAACTCTCATCTTGGAATTTGATTGATTCTTTCTTTTTTTCGTACTTGTAACAATAGCTTCTGCTGTTTTGGATGGATCATCCAAAAATATTAAATGCTTTCCCTTTGTTGGGTAATTTTCACCACTTCTGTAAAGGGCAGAGTGATCCTTAATTTACTTAAATCCTCTACAACATTGTAGATCGTCTGAGTGGAGTTTGATGTCAGGTGTTTCTTTTTACTTCCAACGCTATCCATCACTTTCTCATTCTCCCTCTTCTCACTTTCTTTCTCTTTTTATTTTTGGTTTTCCTTATCATAATCGCCTTCTTGGGTCTATTTCCAAATCCTCTTGTCTAGGCAACGTTTTCTTGCGATTTGGGATCATTGTTGCCCTCCTCAAATATATACTTGGATGTCTCACATCTGTCCATCTATACAATTTAAGAGCTTTCATCGGGTGAGTAATAATTCTCTTGCTCAAGCATCTTCTCATCACATACATCATCCAGAACAACTGCATTGAGGGTTGGCTATCTGGGAATTCTTTGTCTTTGTGGATTATCCATGTTTTCAAACCTCACTCTGTTTTGTTGGGGAGGGTTCCTTCTTTTCTATGGGACCGACATTCTCATATTTTCCACATAATTATCTGACCTTCTTAGTATGGTTATCATGTTCTACATTTTCTTGATAGTTCTATTCATTTATGCAATTTCAACCCTCTTCTTAGTTTCTTGTGCCACCATAGGGTCTACCTTTATATATGGTATGGTTCCTTTGAAGAATCCCCCTCCAATTGTTTGGTTTTGAGTTGTTCATGGTTAGAATTCTTCGTTATTTATTGAAATGGAGGCTCCTTGATTATTAATTCTTAATCCCTCCAGCTTCCCTTGTACTTTTGCTAGTATAATTCTGGGGTCGACACCCATTTGAATCATAATTTCTTCCATCTCAGCAACTTTAGTCATTTCCTCCCCCAAATTATCCATTTGGGATGTTCTGATATCATATTTCACAATTGGGGGCATTACATTCTTATAACAATCGAGTATGACTGGGTCATTTGGTCTTTTATCTTCTAGAATTTTACTCAAGATTTTAATGAACCTGGGATTAAAATCTCGTATTGTTTCATTCTTCCTCAAGCCAATATGATTGAAATCGGTGAGAAGGTATGATAAGAAATTAAATGGGTGAACATAGTCACAAACATGGCTTTAAGGTCATTAAATGGATGAATTTATCTACTAGGTAATGTTTTATAACATTCATACACTCTTCCCGAAAAGGTTTGCAAAAATAGCCTTACCATGACATCGTCATACTCAACATGGCGAAAATCACACACATAAAGAAATAAGTTAAGATGCCCCTTTGCATCGATTTCTCTTTCTCCAGAAAATTCCTTTAAGGTACCCTTAGGGAGAACAAGAAGATCATGTTTCTCACATAGGAGATTAAGAGGCAAATCTCTTACCATCCTTCAATTTTCAAATATAGGGTTTCATTGATTTCTTACAGCATCTCTTTCACCTCCTTGTCTCTCCTCATGATTCTTTCCTCCTGTTTGTTCATTCCTTTTTGCCATATCCACAGATGTTATAAGAATGTGACTTTGAATTCTTAGAATACAGAGTTACTTTCTTTTACTTCTATTAATTGGTCCTTTGTATTCATCTAGCTTCAATGCTGACATTCTCCATGTGCTTCTCTGCTTATCCTTTGGTTTGTTCGGTCTTGTCGCTCTTCTCTTCTCTGCCTTTAGAGGATTCCTCTTTATTTTTATTGGACTAAGATATTCTAGGACCTTTCTAACTCTTCTTGGGTCTCAGTTGTTGTTAGTACTATATTATATAACTGATGCAAGATGCTTTTTTGATTGTTCAATCTAATTTCCAGGTGGGGCTAATCAACTTGGGGAAAAGTCATATATTGTTAAAATGCTAAACCATATTCCAAATTTCAGTTCATTCCCTAGTATGGCCACCAAAAATGTTGATGTTTGAATCTGTTAGGACTAAAATGACAACCTCATGAGGATGTAAATCCCCCTACATTTTTATAGAGTTGGTACTCCTCTTTACTTTAATATTTTTCGTGGGACTTTAGGTTTTAAGAATATGGGACTTTACAAAATTCCGTCATGGTAATGAAAGAAATAAAAAGATTGCAAAAAAGGAAAATGTTTTGTTTTCTAAAATAAATTTCATGAGAAAGGACCATGAACCATGCACTTCACACATGTAAATAAAATAAGAAAAATTTCCTCACATCCATCATAGTTTAAAGTAAATATTTATGACCACATAAAAATAAAAAGAATATGATCTGCATGCATAAGAGAACTTTAAAAAAGTGGAAACATGGGAATATCAAACAAAGATAATGATAGAAACTCAAATACTTTATATTCTAAACTCATGGTTGCAGAGTACAATTGAGATTGTTCCCAAAATAGCTCTCTTGAAATTTAAAAAAAATATATAATCTGTTACATATTCTTTGAAATTTAAAATGTGTTTTTCTTAAATACTGGGATTGGGGCTCTCGTGGACCATAAATAAAATAAATACAAGAAATAATATCATAAAAGTGAATTTGTGGCTTTGGAATTATTTTGACTGAATTTCAGTGCTTTGTCATTTGTCGATGGAACTGTTGGTGATGTGTATACATCGACAATTGATTTCCAAATTTCAAATCCATGTGCTTGTATATATGTCTTCATCCTTATGCTCCAAAATGCATACTTATGTCCATCAAACTATGGTATTCCATTTTTATACATCTTGTTTCTCTCCATGATCTACCTTTTAGTGGTTAAACTGATTTCTGAAGGAACCTTCTCTAATACCAATTGCTGGATTACTAGGGGTGGGGGGGGTGTGAATCAGTAATAGAGAAATATAATCATTTTTAACCATATAATGCAAGTGTTATATCAATGTACAATTATAATCCAATATTTTCAAAGTAAATAGACAATGAAAAAATGAACAATCATACATATAAACAATACACCAGTGTTTTTACATGGAAACCCACAGCGGGAGAAAACCATTGAATGTTTTTTCTTATATGTATTGAAGAATTACATTCATGGGAAGCACCAAATTCCTTTGTTTTCTAGTTGCAACTGTAAGGAGGCTCCAACCCCCTAGTTTCTTAGGCTACAACACGAGGGAAGCTCCAACTCCCTAATTATTTGGATACAACCAGAAGGAGGATACAACCCCCTATGTTCTCTGGCTACAAACTGAAGGTGGCTACAACCACATGTCCTTGCCTTGTCCAACGACCCTGATGTATAAGTAGAATGATGGAACCACTGTCACACTATCACTGTGAGATATACTGTTGTAAACCTGTACCAATAAACCTGCACCAAAGAACCTGCACCAAAGAACCTGCGCCAATAACTTGAACCATGTATCAACCATGCATCAACCTTTTCCTCAACCTGTAATCAGACTATACCATAAACAAGTGCATCAACCATGCACCAATATGTACCAAACAACATGTAATCAACTTGTATCATAAACAAGTGCATCAACCATGCACCAACATGTACCTCAACCTACAAACCTTCCTTAACTTTAGCAACAAGAGACTAGCATTTTCATCAAACTTTACTATAGTCTCACATGACTATTTTTGCATTAGTCAACAAACCTAACTTGAAATAATCATAACTATGTACTTGTAATGAATAAAGATATGAAAATAGTACACAATGTTCTTCAGTGTGTTTTATGCAATTCCTCCAAGAGTCACTACTTGGAACCTCTCAGAAAAGGAGTTATAGAAAAAATGGCATATCTTCTTGAATTCTGGATTATTTTAGAGAGAGAACTTGTAGAGCATGCCCCACACAAAATATTTGTTGTATGGATCTTAGAAAGCATCATCAAAAGAATTTATCCTCCGTTGAATTTCAGCCTTCTTTACTTCACCTTCCCTCTGAAATTTGGCTAAGATATCCTTTGGTTACCTCGGTCACATGTAGATATTCAATATGCTCAAGTGTGATCGAAATGAGAGAGACTTGCCTCTTATTTATACTTTCATGTAGCTTCCTCAAGGGGTTACCTTTTAACCATCTTAACCCAATTTCCATATTTTAGGGCTAACCCACTTCTAACCACTTTCCATAATTAGAAAGTTCTCCATTTACTTTATTACTTAAATAATCCTCCTTGACTTTGTCACTTCACTTTATTATTTAAAATAATCCTCTTTGACTTTGTCACTTCACTTTATTGTTTAAATAATCCTCTTTGACTTTGTCACTTCCATTTATTATTTAAATAATCCTCTTTGGCTTTGTCACTTCACTTTATTATTTAAATAATACTTTTTGACTTTTATCACTTCACTTTATTATTTAAATAATTTCTCATTTGCAATAACTTTGACTTCTTTGACCTTTTGGGGCTTCAAGCCAACATATGAGGGTCCTCCAAAGTCGTAAGGCCATAACTCTAAAACCGTGAGGAGTTATGTAACATTCCACATAACACCAAAAATGGCATGACATGTACTATCCATCTAGAATATTCTTACCTGCAAATATATCAAAACTCATACCATTATACATCAAACAAACTTGGGTCCATTACCCAAACCTTTGTGCTACCGGAATTTGCTTTTGGAATTTCTTCAAGGGTTCACATCAATGACAACCAACCCAATCAATCAACACGAACAACCAAGAAATTTCTCGAAAGGGGTTTTTGAACAAGTTAACCTACAACCTAGTAATGTCTTCTAGGATAGTGGTGGGATCTTCCAAGAACTTAGGGAAGAGGTCCAAGACATTTTCATGTTTTTTCAAGAAATCCCTACAATCCTCTCCTTTGAAAGTGAGTGTTGGATTAGGGAGATTCAACATATTTTGAAACACTTGAGGTGAAAGAGAAATGACATAATGTTCTTGAAGTTGAATAATCTGTTGGCTTGGTATGTATTTCTCAATGCACCATGCAACTAGTTCCTTACAGTCAAAAGCCTTAGGGACACACCCTGCACGAGAAATTTTGGAAGTCCATATCACTTCCTTCTAAGAAGAAGGGGATGAATGATAAGAATACGCTCTGGACCACTGAAATTTATGGTCCTCGCATCCAAAAATACTCAAAGTGTCTTTGCAGAACTATTTTTGAGTTGTTCTTTCCATTAGTTGACGAGAGTGTTCTTTTAATCCAGATAATATTTGAAATGAGCGCTTGAGAGAGATAATATAATCTTCGACAAATCATTCTTTAATGCAGTTTAATGTGAAATCTCCTTGAGGCCTTCATTTAATAATGACAATATTTATGAAACATTCATGATGATTTATTACCATTAAACCATACTAAATGCATATTGGGAAGATCATGAAGGTGGTAGGGATGAATGAGAGAAATTAGGATTTGGGAACTTTTGTGAACCTGCTGTTAAGCCCTAATATTGGCTCATTACCCCTTAATTGGGGCATATTATATTATTAATGTTATTTTATTTATGTTGGCTTTAGGCCATTAGTTTTAATTATACCTCCTAGTCTCTTATATATACCAAGGAGACATTTTCATTTTCAATCATCTTGTACTTGACCATTTAAGTGGGGTAAAAGGAGGTTTCCCCCTTGAAGAGGATTATTATCTGAAATTATATCTTTTTCAAGGCATTGATAACTTTTTCTGAGGTTTTTCTATGCTATATTGATATTTGGTTCTTAACATATGGTATCAGAGCTCAAGGTCTTAGGGTTTCGCTGCTACATCTGAGACACCTTTGCATTTTTGCTATAACTTTTTTTATACAACGTTTAAAAAGGAACCACTTGGAGGATATTTAGTAGATGGATCAAGGTACTTTGGGCTCAAAATTAAGCTCCTAAGGCCTTATAATTTCCATGATATAGAATGTACAAGATAGGGTTTTGGAATAATCCTGAACTGAGTCGTAGAAGAATTTTCACTATAAAACATTTTTTGTAATGTTTCAGACCCTGACCTGTGGAGAATATTTACAAATATTAGTAATTTATCTTTAGTAAAAATTTCATCTTATGAGTCATCCTAAATTAGTAGATACACCCTATGGAAGATAGGGTATCTGACTAGTCTCAAGAAGGTGTTCCAGGTAAAACAATCATAACTAATTCTTAGAGTATCCAAATTGAGTGGGACTAGTTTCATTGGATCTTAGACAGTTTGTAGTATTTCTGGTGCAAGTTTCAGAATTTTATATCAATTATTTTGTGTGAGGAACGCTATACAAGTGAGACCTCCTGGAAAGGAAAAAAATTGGCAAGTTGTGGAGACGTTACTGTAAATTCCACTTGGCACATCCAATTTTGATCAGACCTATGGCGTTGAAGAGAGGAAATATCATAGAACTACATAAAATAAAGTTTCACACCTAGAAGGGACGAAACTTGGGAGATACAATAGAATAAATATTTTATAGAAGAACCACATCAAAATCAAGGTTCAAAAGTGATACTTGGCCAACATGCCACCAAAAAAGGGAACTTATACACCAAATAAGCCTCCAAAAAATCCTACTTGGACTCTTGATGAAGGTAAAGAAATGCATAGGGACATAAATGAACTACAAAAGAAGATGGATTCAATGGAAGCTAAGTTGGATACTAAGATAGATGGTTTAAAAGGGGAGATCATGGAAGTATTGAAAATTTTCGTAACAGAGAAGACACCTAAAAGTGAAAATGCATCCCATGAAATTCATGATGAGGACACAAG
>ML808703.1:24658-43428 GCA_009831015.1 Picea engelmannii | reverse complement strand
TAAAAACTATATAAAATCCTTAGAAATTTGAATATTTTTACAAAAATATCGCCAAACATTTATATTTGGCATATGAAGGATTAGTAATATTCGCCAAGGTTTCTACATTTTAAAATAAAATTTCATCCTTAAAATCATCCTTGATCAATATTTGATTATAGCTAGAAAAACCATCCAACATGGATATTAATGCTTATCTAGTGACTTGTTGGAGAATAAACTCCATGTTAGGTGAAGGATAGTTATCCTTTAAGCTTGATTTGTTAAGATCCTTGAAATCTCTACACATCCAGATTTCCCTGGTCTTCTTTCCTACTTTCATAGGATTTGAAATCCAGTTAGAATGTCTAATGGGATATATTATTGCGGCCTTATTTAAATTCTCCATTTCAATATTTACAAAAGGTTTGAGCTTGGGGTTCATCATCCTTATTTTTTGCTTGACAAGTTTTATTTCTTCTCTCAAAGGAATGATGTGTTCGAATATTTTTTTATCATAATCTTTCAAATCATCATAAGTCCATGCAAATACATCAATATATTATTTTTAAAATGACACATATTGATCAACCTCCTCAATGGTATAATCGAATCCTAGATTAACATATCTTTGGGAGATGTCAGTTCCAATATTGACCTTTATTGTTTCCTACACTTTTCAAAGTGAAACTTCCTCTAAGATCTTCTTATAATGATCATTTTTTGAAAAAAGAGATTCATATTGTATAAAATATTTAGGGACAATGGTCATGTGATCATCTTAATCTTCATCATCGTTTAACAATAAATATTCCATCTATTCATCGTTCTCAAATACTTGCAAATATTCCATGTTATCGGGTATAGAAGGTTGGAATGCTCTTTCTATTTGAAAAGATTTTTTGGTTTGTATATAATTTGGGTTTGACAATGAAGCTGCCAAGGCCAATGAATTTTCCTTCTGATTCTTGTCCCTTGGAATGAAAGAAATGTTCAAAGAACTGAAATATTCCATTAATTTGTTAACTCTTTTGATGTATAACTTCAGTCTTTCCTTCTTTATTTTATACTTCTGGGTGACTTGATTAATCACCAATTTGGAGTCGCTAGTCACAATTAGATGTTCTATATTCATTTCTTGTGCAAGAATCATCCCCTTAATCAAAGCTTCATATTCTACCTCATTATCAGTACATGTAAATTCAAGTATGATAGCATGTGGATGCATGATCTTCTCTGGACTTACAAGGACAATTCCAACTCCTTTCTCGTATCTTCAACAAGCTCCATCAAATGACATCCTCCAATAACCTTGAAACATACACTCTTGAATCTCTGTGTCCTGAATTTGCTCTAGTTTTTCACCATCTTTTATGTCCAGGATAGCATAGTTTCCAATCCTGATGTCTATATAATCTTCCATTAAATCATTATCCTTCTTTTTGAAAGAGAAGGGTTTCCTGGGTTCACATGGCACCTTAATCATTGGTCCTTCTTTTCTTGGGAGAATCATAAAGCTTCCATCATTTATTATGTATCCCCCGATAATGGATAACCAATCTCTTCCCAACAAAATTCCATATGTCATAGGAAGGTCTACCAAAATAATATTAAAAATCGTAATAATATGAGGAGCCACCATGATCCAAGCATAAAATTCCTTGATTTATATATAAGATGGAATGTTTCTAGAATCAATTGCATATATACTTTAACCAGTCTCGTAATATTTGGTACAAATCATAAGGAATGCCTCCATGACTGCCAATGGAATGATATTATTGGTCGCACCAGTGTCAATTAAACAATTATGAAGTGAAACATCATGATTTTCAATTGAAATGTAAAAGGAAGGAACTTTAACTCTCATCTTGGAATTTGAATGATTCTTTCTTTTTTTTCGTACTTGTAACAACAGCTTCTTCTTTTTCGGACAGATCATCCAACAATATTAAAATGTTTTCCCTTTGTTGGGTAATTTTCACCACTTCTGCAAAGGGCAGAATGATCCTTAATTTACTTAAATCCTCTACAACATTGTACATCATCTGAGTGGAGTTTGACGTCAAGTGTTTCTTATTACTTCCAACACTATCCATCACTTTCTCATTCTCCCTTTTCTCACTTTATTTTTCTTTTTCTTTTTGGTTTTCCTTATCATAATCGCCTTCTTGGGTCTATTTCCAAATCGTCTTGTCTAGGCAACGCTTTATTATGATTTGGGATCATTGTCACCCTCCTTAAATATATACATGGATGTCTCCCATCTGTCCATCTATACAGTTTCAGAGATTTCATCGGGTGAGTAATAATTCTCTTTCTCAAGCATCTTCTCATCACATACATCATCCAGAACAACTTCATTGAGGGTTGTTTGCCTGGGAATTCTTTGTCTCTGTGGATTATCCATGTTTTTAAACCTCACTCTGTTTTCTTGGGGAGGGTTCCTTCTTTTCTATGGGACAAACATTCTCATATTTTCCACATAAATATCCCACCTTCTTAGTATGGTTATCACACTCTACATTTTCTTGATAGTTCTATTTATTTGTGCAATTTCAACCCTCTGCTTAGTTTCTTGTGTCACCACAGGGTCTACCTTTACATATGGTATGGTTCCTTTGAATAATCATCCTCCAATTGTTTGGTTTTGAGTTGGTTATTGTTTGAATTATTTTTTATTTCTTGAAATGGAGGCTCCTTGATTATTAATGCTTAATCCCTCCAGCTTCCCTTGTACTTTTCCCAGTATAATGTCGGGGTCGACACCCATTTCAATCATAATTTATTCCATCTCAACAAATTTAGTCATTTCCTCCCCCAAAGTATCCATTTGGGATGTTTTGATATCATATTTCACATTTGGGGGCATTACATTCTTATAACAATCGAGTATGACTAGGTCATTCGGTCTTTTATCTTCTAGAATTTTACTCAAGGTTTTATTGAACTTGGGATTAAAATCTTGTATTCTTTCATTCTTCCTCAAGCCAATCTGATTGAAATTGGTGAGAAGGTATGATAAGTAATTAAATGGGTGAACATAGTCAGGAACATGGCTTTAAGGTCATTAAATTAGTGAATTTATATACTAGGTAATGTTGTATACCATTCATACGCTCTTCCCAAAAATGTTTTCAAAAATAGCCTTACCATGACATCGTCATACTCAACACGGTGAAAATCACAAACATAAAGAAATAAGTGAAGATGCCTCTTTGCATTGATTTCTCTGTCTCCAGAATTTTTTTTAAAGGTACCCTTAGGGAGAACAAGGAGATCATGTTTCTCACCTAGGAGATTAACAGGGGAATCTATTACCATCCTTCGATTTGCAAATATAGGGTTTCATTGATTTCTTGCAGCATATCTTTCACCTCCTTGTCTCTCCTCATGATTCTCTCCTTGTGGTTGTTCATTCCTTTCTGCCATATTTGCAGATGTTATAAGAGTGTGACTTAGACTTCTTAGAATACAGAGTTACTTGCTTTTACTTCTATTAATCAATCATTTGTATTCATCCAGCTTCAATTTTGACCTTCTTCGTGTGCTTCTCTGTCTATCCTTTGGTTTGTTCAGTCTTGTCGCTCTTCTCTTTTCTTCCTTTAGAGGATTTCTCTTTATTTTTCTTGGACTAAGATATTCTAGGACCTTTCTAACTCTTCTTGGGTCTCGGTTGTTGTTAGTACCAGATTATATAACTGATGAAAGATGCTTTGTTGATTGTTCAATCCAATTTCTAGGTGGGGCTAATCATCTTGGGGAAAAGTCATATATTGTTAAAATGCTAAACCAAATTCCAAATTTTAGTTCATTCCCTAGTATGGCCACCAAAAATGTTGACGTTTGACTCTGTTAGGACTGAAATGCCAACCTCATGAGGATGTAAATCCCCTTGCATTTTTATAGAGTTGGTACTCCTCTTTACTTTAATATTTTTCGTGGGACTTTAGGTTTTAAGAATATGGGACTTTACAAAATTTCATCATGGTAATCAAAGAAATAAAAAGATTTCAAAAAAGGAAAATCTTTTGTTTTCTAAAATAAATTTCATGAGAAAGGAACATGAACCATGCACTTCACACATTTAAAGAAAATAAGTAAAATTTCCTCACATCCATCATAGTTTAATGTAAATATTTATGACCACATAAAAATAAAAAGAATATGATTTGCATGCATAAGAGAACTTTAATAGAGTGGAAACATGGGGAGATCAAACAAATATAATGATAGATCAAAATCAAATACTTTATATTCTAAACTCAAGGTTACAAAGTACAATTGAGATTGTTCCCAAAATAGCTCTCTTGAAATTTCTAAAAAATATATAATCTGTTACATATTCTTTGAAATTTAAAATGTGTTTTTCTTAAATACTGGGATTGGGGCTCTCGTGGACCATAAATAAAATAAATACAAGAAATAATCTCATAGAAGGAATACGGTGGGTGAAAGTAGAACAAAAAGACCTGGAAAGAAGAAAATGAGAAGTTAGCAGTCTTCAATTAAACCTTTCTAGTGAAAGAGGTGGAATAACAGGATGAAGGAACTGACAAAGAATGAAAAATGTGATCAGCGTAAACTTACTATGATGGTCTCTCGTTGTATTCACTTGCTTTCTGATGTCCTTTTATCATTTTTATCAATGGTTACAGGAACCGTCTCAATGGTTTCTTTCCCCTCGATGGTCAATTTGTCAATCTCTTTCTTAAACCATTGTTCGATATAATTTTTCATTGGTTCCACGTTGATCTCATGTTGGAGCTTGATATTGAACAACTCTCACTCCAAGTCTCATAAATCAAGGGAAATATCATGTAATTCTTCTTAGATGTCCTGTTTTTTCACAGATTAGTCCACTAGCCAATTGTCTATGTCGTCTTCATCATATTCAAGTATACCATAGAACTTTTCAATTAAAAACCCTTTAAATATCTCAACTTGTTCGTCAAACTGTTGTTTTGTTAGGAACAATGAGTTGAGGATTAATTTTGGGTCTTGGACTTTGTTAGTTCTTTCAATTAGGTCTACTTACGTGAGCCTTTTGAATAGTTCTTCCCTCCTTGATATAGCTTGGATGCATGTTTAAACAATATTATTCAAGTTTTTTATCTTTTCTTTCTAGCACACGTTAAACTATTTTATCCAACTTAGAGAGGGAAAATACTCTTCTCTTCTCCTTAGTTCTATCATATTGGAAACTTTGATTCCAAAGGGTACTACAGCATCAAGGTAAAAACCTTCATCGTTTTTTAGGTCAGCTTGCAAATACTCATGGAATTCATGCGCCCTCGAGCCAAAAGAAACCATGTTTTTTCAAAATTTCATATGCCTCTATGATCAATTTCATCCTTTTCTTAATATTTCTCTCCACATAGCTCCTGGATGATGTAAGGAGGATTGAGTATCCCTTCAATTTAACAGCGGGTGTGGTTGGTATGAATATTGTTAAAGGACTGGAAAGAAGTGGAGGAGGCATTAAGGCATCTTCCAATTCCTTGATCCTTTGTTTCGACTTCATGTTTTCCTCTTCAAGACCACCAATGGATTCATCCAAAGCATCCCCTGTTTCTCTGTGAATCTTACAAATCTGGGAAGGACACAGATTTATCAGGTTAACCTTTGAACAAGATTACCCTTTCTTATTCTTCTCGTCATTTTTTTCAATAATAAATTTCTTAAATTCACTCTCAAAGACAGTGCTCTGAAACACAAATGACTCTTAATAGAAGGTATCATTCTCAATGATTTCCAATGAGGAATTCTGGTGGGTCATATTTCCTGGTTGATTAATGATAGGAAATATTTTCTCGATATCTTTCTGGAGCTCCATATATTCAAGGGAGAAGTTATTGATGTCACTCTCTATGAGATGGTATTCTTCCTCTTGCACGATGTTTTCCCTCTTTTTCCTCAGAGGAAGTTTGTGTGAGCTCTCAATTTTTCCTAGAGGGGGATTCTATTTTCCTCCGCCGCTTGAACTATTGTTGGCTAATTTTCTAAATGGGTGTGCTGCTGGAGCATTTATTAGAGATGTTGTAGTTTTAAGGATAACAGTTGGGGATTGGACACTCTTCTCATTGGCACCCTTTCCTTTCTTTTTGTAAAACTCATTGGTACTAAGTATCATTTCCAAGTCGACAACATTGTGAGAAGGATAACCTACTTTATTATCTTCTTCTTCACTTAGAATAATATGGATAAATGAATTGATGAAACCTACTGCCAGCATATGTTTCACAAAAATTTTGTTGGGGTCAAATCCCTTTATCCTTTCAACATATTTCAGATTTAGATTGTGGAAGTGGTTTGTAAATTCATCGATTTTTTTTATATTTATTAATACAATATCTCCTATTTTCCAAGGCAAAGGTATGAATTTATTTTTCCGTTTCTCATGGAAAAATTGAAACCATAAATTTTACTCCCTTACGACTTCCGTAACAAACATTTTATCAATTACGTGGCATGGAAGAAAGCAGATATTTTCCTTAGAATCGAAAATCCTGATAACATTGTGATTTTCCATTGCTCCAATGTCCCCTTTTTATCCAGGAATTTGTTTTCCTGATCAAGTATTCTAGGGGTATCTTTTCCAAACAATAATCGTTTGAAAACCAAGACAAAATCATTGAAAAATTCATAGAAATGCAAAGAAGCTTTGTGCCTCCACGATGATTGGTACCAAAAGGTAATTGGGTCAAGATCACAGTTCACCCTCTTTGAGATAGACAATTTCATAAATTGACAGTAATATGCTATCGCAAACACCAAATAAGAAGACATGAAGAATTTCTTGTCCTTTTTGCACTGTGACAATTGGGAGAATATTTCAATGGAAATCAATTTTACCCAATCAAAAATAGATTTCTCTTTAACTGTAAAATATAATATATAAAAAATCATACGTGAAATGTTGGCAGTACTTTCTTGGCCTGTTACCCTACTGAACAACCAAGCAATTTCCCAAAAGGGGTTTTTGAATAAGTCGACCTGCAACCTGGCAATTTATTTTGGGAAAACACTAGGATCTTCCAAGAACATAGGAAAGAGGTCCATGCTATTGTCATGCTTTTTCAAGAAATCACAACAATCCTTTCCTTTGAAATTGAGTGTTGGCTCAGGGAACTTCAACATATTACAAAATAATTGAGGTGAAAGAGAAATGGGAGAATAGACTTAAAGTTGAATAATCCAATGAATTGGTAAGTATTTCTCAATGCACCATGCAACTAGATCCTTACAGTCGAAAACCTTAGGGACACACACTGCACAAGAAATTGTGGGTGTCTAGATCACTACCTTCTGAGAAGAAGGGGATGAATAATAAGAATATGCTCTGGACCACTCAAAGTTATGGTCCTCACATCAAAAAATACTCAAATTATCTCCACAGAACTGTTGTCGAGTTGTTGCTTCCATAAGTTGACGAGAGTATTATTTTATTCCAAATAATATTTGAAATGAGCACTTGAGAGAGATAATATAATCTTTAGCAAACCGTGATTTAATGTGGTTTAATGAGAAATCTCCTCGAGCCCTTATTTATTAATGATGATATTTACAGAACCTGCATGATGAGTTATTAGCATTAAACCATACTAAATGTGTATTGGGAAAATCACGAAGGTGAAGGGGACGGAGGAGAGAAATTAGGATTTGGTAAGTTTTGTGAACCCACCAACCCGAGAACCCGTTATGCATGATGGGAAATAATCTAAGTGTTGGGAGTGATCGGTCGAACTTTGATACAAGATAAATGAAATACTTAGGAGATTCGTACCCGTGAAAAGTCTGATGGTCATAATGTAGATCGCGAATCTTTAGGCTTAAAATGGATATCACGGAACTTGGAATATGATATCTTGAACCTGTGAACCCATGACTGCAAAAAAAAGTTAAGTATAGGATAATACAGTGGTCGGTTGGAATCATGATATGGGAGTATGGATGGAAGTAAGAACTCGCAAGTATGCCAACCTACAAACCTACCGTTTTGAGAAATGACTAAGTATAGTAACCATAAAGGGAAAAATAGAGGGGATAAAAGAAAAGGGGAATTCGAGTAAGTATAGAAGAGGGACAATAAATGCACAAAAGAAGTTGGGAAAATAGAAAAGGGGAAGGAAATTTCGAAAGTTGGGATTGATCTAAACAATTACCTAGAGGTTTATTGGGGGTCAGTAGTTGTTTATTGTATGAGTATGAGAGGATATATCCTCCAATACAGTTGATGTTTCTTGGGACTTTGTTGAAAATGTCACATATACTTTGTTTTTATTGGATTGAGTGGCCCTTTAGTGTTACCTAAATTCTTCTACTACTATGTTCTTAACTAAATTTGGATCAATGGTGTGACATGGATATTGAAAGAACCATGAAGGTCCCCCTTCAACGTCAATAAGGTTTATGTCAAAAGGGTTTAAAGTTCAATTATATGGCATTAGAGTCATTGTGACGTACCTAACTCCATTGTTTGGAACATCAATAACCAAATTGAATTAATATAATTATGATACCATTTAAAAATGAATGTGTGAAAAAATAATTAAAATGATCATGCAATAACTAAAACACACATAAACACAAAATGAAATGAAATAATTAGACAATAATTAAACACATTAGAAAGAACATTTATATTTATCAATATTTTCACAATTGGTTGGAGACAGTGGGCATTCCACCCAACCATAGAATATGCTACCCCAGTTCACATAGTGGCATGCCACCCCCAAGTTGAGTCTATGAGTCCACAAGGATAGATAGGATCCTATGGATGGAAAATGTCCACTCTTAGAGCCTAATGCCCAGTAAATCCACAATGACACAACTCCTACAATAAGTCCAATTGCCCAACTCTCTTCCCCATTAGTATACACAACCCAAGGGATGAGATTTCATTATCTACATTGTATTTCCCTATAAAATCTCCATATACTCCATTACTCCATCACAAAACATCTAGGAATCTCTCATTTGGGGGCTCCAAGAAATACAACTATAACAAGAGTTCTCACAACAACATACACACATGCTATTGCGAAATTTGTAAATAAATTCATAATAGGAACGATAACCTAATTCTAAACATAAATAAGATATATCTCATTAATTGTTTCACACACGATATGCTTTGTTCTCTTTTCTAGCACTAAACTTTGTTTTTTTCCTCACTTCGTGTTGTTTAGAAATCTTCTCTCTTCTCCCCTCAAAATTCCTCTTTTCTCTCCCATGATTTCCTGACTCTCACACTTCTCCAAAGTGATTATACTCATCCCATGTTCTTTCCCAATCAACCTATTACATGCATTCAATAATACAATTATCCTCATGAGTGTACTCAACCATGATGCCATAACTAGGTGACTTGACTATCTCACCCAACCCCTTACATACATTTAATGATTGGCTTTAATAAGTCAAATGGGGTAAATATTTAAGAAAAAAAATATTTATGAATGAGGTATAGGACTCTAGGCATATTATTTCCCTCAAACTCCCACTTTATCCCCCTCTCTTATGGAATCATATCCCCTCATGACTCTGGTCCTCAGCCATCTACAATAAACGATGTATTTCATTTTTATTATTTTCATTGTACAATGTTTGCATATTACATCACTTGGCCCTTGACCATTCATCACATATAAAATTATACATTTCTAATTAAAGGATCAAAATTGGGGTGTTACAATTTTAAATGTGTTGAACCTGCATAGAATAGATCTAGCTGGGAATTGACATACACAGTTGCAGAGAAAATATGAGAAAACAGAAGTAGGAGAGAAAGAATAGAATAATTCTCACTAACCAAATGAATGAACGATAATTTACACATGATATCATCTATATAACTCAACCAATGTGCATTGGAGGAGAATCCAATGCACCATAGTGGTGTTCTAGAGTGATATGGACACACACCAACAGTTACAAGAGGAAACTGCCACCTATTCTAGTCTCCTGGGAAGTTACAGGAGTGAACTGCCACCTAGCTTAGTTAACTAGTCTATCAGTCTTCAATTAACTGATTGAAATAGAGTGAAGTGAGGAAGAGATCAGGGAATCAAAAGTAATGCACTAGTCTAGTGATGATCCCAAGGAAAATTTTCATTAGCTGGTGATGATCCTAATGCTACATGGTGATAATACCAATGTGGCATCTAGACTCCACTTAACTGATCAAAATGAAGTGTGGAATGAAGAGAATAGTCTCCTAGAGGAATATTCTCCCTAAAATATAGGAGACTTGATAATCACTAATAAACATAGGGAAAACATTAGGAAATATAAATCCTAGGTGTGTGTGAAGTAACTCCAACATCCCCTGTGAACATCACTACGCGAAAAGAAAGAATGGGTCCCATCAACAAGGTCATGTTAGGTACCCAAATACAAAAGTTACATTGAAATAAACAAGGAAATAGAGAAAAACTCATGGGAAACACCCCCCCCCCCTCAAAGTACAATGTATGTAAAAATAAGAACTAATAGTTCTT
Source organism: Picea engelmannii (assembly GCA_009831015.1). Taxonomy (NCBI): domain Eukaryota; kingdom Viridiplantae; phylum Streptophyta; class Pinopsida; order Pinales; family Pinaceae; genus Picea; species Picea engelmannii. The sequence goes on along the minus strand of ML808703.1, from coordinate 32,944 downwards.
AGGGAATTGTGTCCTTCACTCCAAGATGACTGCACAGAGAATGGAACTTCTTCTTAATGAAGGTATTGGTGAATATGTTTGTAGTATGTTCTATTGAAAGACAAAATTTCAAGTCGATGATCCCCTTGTGTACTAAAGCCTGGATGTAGTGCATGTCGATCTCGATGTGCTTCATCCACTACATATGAACCTTGATCTCTGGAGAACTTCAGAGTGATCTGGTTGTCACACAAGATGACAGTCAACCAATGGTTAGGGTCCTAACCCGCACATAGGTAGAACAATATATTTGGATGTAATAAAGGTCAATATTAATAAGGCCTTGCAATAAAATAGAATAAGTCGAATGTAAGAAGACCTAATAGAAACTTCCACTTCTAGAAGGATCTTCCTCTAGATGCTTCTTTTGATAGACATATTTAGTATAAATAGGAGTCGAGGGTATGATAACCCTAGCTTGGATATTATTGTAATAGAGATCTGCTCGACTAGAGGTTTCCCCCTCGAAGAGGCCCATGAACATTCCTCTTAGAATCAAAGTGTTATTTATGTTGTTATTTTTATATCATTTCAGTGTTATTGTGGTGATTGTTCTAGTCATATTACTGTTACTCTGCCATTTCCAGCATTTTATTTATGTTTTTCATACCTTTTATATATGGTATATTGCAAGTGGTATCAGATCACTTTCCTTGGCAGAAATTGTAGGTAAATTGTTTTCCAGGGTAGTGACATATTCCGATTGTTTTCTAGATTGTTACGCGTATAAACCCACAGTTGAGGGATTCATACATGTAGGAAATGCAAGTCGTTCTTAAGTGCACATCTGTTGGCCACCCTTGTGACCCTTGTTGGTACCCCTTCAAGTGGTAGCGCATCAAAAATTACTTGTGTATGGATCGGTCTAGATTTCCTAAATCCCTCTTTAGATAAACCAATCAGCCACCTGACTATTGTAGTGCCATCGAGAACAACACTCGGGAAGATACGCTCTAGTACCTGGGTAGTTGGGTAGTACAGCTAAGGGTATGGTCTATCCTCCTTAGTTAGTTCCCTGAGATATTGGGCCGAGTACTACTATTGGACCCCACATGTATATCAGAGATCTATAGCACAAGGAAAACCCTTGTCTGTAGAACCCTTGAATACCTAACCCTTAGGGGCAGAAACATAAACAAATTAAAACATACAAGATCTATTGTCGTGTAACTGTGTTTAGGTTTCCAAGTAACTACACATTTCTTCTTCGTTAAGAATTTGGGCATTTCCTCACTGCCATATTCTTCAGGCTGGAGTATAACTCTGAATGTGAAAAAAAAAAAAAAAAGTCTGGAAATTTTTCCACCATTATTTGAGACATATTCCATTGGATTCATCTCTTCAACCTTATCACATTCCTACATATCATTTTTCAGAAAAAAATTTGACCCCACCCACCCCTTTTTGGTTCCCTCGTCCTCATGGCCCATACCCGTAGACAAGACTTGGAAGCTCACTTCAATACCTTGCAATCTAGTCTCACCGAGACCCAACAAGAAGCGAAAAAACTCAGTGCCAATGTTGTCTCCATCAATACAACCATGCAGTCCTCAATGGAGGAAATCAAGTAAGACCTTACCACCCAGCTTGAATCTGTCTTTTCATAACTCCACACCAAGCTTCATATCCCTACCAATAACCCTTCCTCTGAATCACCTCCACATACTAAAGGTGAACATTCCTCTCAGTCCCATAACTTTCAGCACCATCACTTTCAATGTGACCTATGCCTTCTGCAGGTGGATGTGACCAATTTGATGGCTCGGACCCCACTGGTTGGGTAACCCAAATAGAACATTATTTCTCTTTATGCGACATTACAGATGACTTTCCCAAACTCCAGTATGGTTTTATCCATCTAGATCAAGAATGTTGGCAATGATGGAAATGGAGAAAAACTTCCCGTCAAGGGTATATTGCTTGTACACACTTTGTGGTAGATATTTATGAACACTTTGACACTCACATCGACCATTTGGGTCACAAAGTTGAAACAATTAGGAACAGTGGAAGACTTTATAGCTGCCTTCGAGAACCTGGATTTTCGGACAGAGGGCATGTCTAATGCCTTTTTGCAAGAGTGTTTTATCAATGGCCTTAAGGATGGGATTCGGGCCCATGTCCTCATGGCTTGGCCTCAGAGTTGGGTGGAGGCTACTAAAAGAGATAAAGAAGCACAATAGGTTGTATCTTCTCAAAACTGAAAACCCTCCTTTATCCCTCGCCCTAAACCAGTAAATCCTTATACTACCTCTGCTCCACTAAAGATCCCAAAATTGAGCAGGGCTGAAATGGTTGAACGCCAACTCAAAAGAACTTTGTTATAATTGTGATGACAAATATTTATGGGGCCACAAGTGTAAGGAACAAAATATTTTTATGGCCATCCCCAAAGATATTTTGGAAGAGGATGTTGAAACTCCCCTTGTGTCTAAGTCACCTCAAACAATTGACATAACCCCTCCCTCAGACCCTCCCAAAGTAGAACCGGTCATTTCCCTCAATGCTCTCACTAGCTTCTCTACTCTCCAAACCCTCAAGCGAATCGGTTACATCAAGCATTGAAAGGTCATCATTTTGGTTGATAGTGGAAGCACCCATAATTTTATCCATCACCTGTTGCCCAAGAAACTCATTGCTACATCCATGTCGTCAATAATTTCCAAATCATGATTGCCAATGGTGTCTCCATGAAATGTGTAGGGTGTTGTGAAAATGTGCATCTCAAAATTAGTGACTACCACCTGAAATCTCGTATGTTTTCTATCAGCATGGGCGGTTGTGACATTGTGTTGGGTGCATACTGCATAAGGACTTTGAGTCCCATTCTCATGGATTTTAAGGAATTAACCATGCAATTTGACCAGGAGGGCCACCAATATAAGTTCCAAGGAATCACCGGTAGTTCACCTAAGATCATTAGTTCCCATCACATTGAAAATCTGTTAAAAAAAGGTCATTCTGGTGTTATTACCCAACTCCATTCCATACAAGCAACACAAACACCCTCGGTGCCACAAGACCTCCAAGCCATCCTTTCTAAACATCAAGTGGTCTTTTCCACTCCCCAGGGACTCCCTCCTTCCTGTGGTGTTCATAAGCATTCCATTCCTCTTGTACCCGAAATCCTTCCTCCCAATATTCGTTTGTATTGTCACCCCTTTTCATAAAAAAATGAAATTGAGAAAATGGTCCAGGAACTCCTTAATGCAAGCATTATCCACCCTAGTATGAGCCCCTACTCTTATCCTATGGTCATGGTCCTGAAGAAAGAAGGTTCTTGGTGAATGTGTCCTGAATTTCATGCCCTCAACAAACTTACCATTAAATACAAATTCCCCATTCCTGCCATTGATGACCTCCTGGATGAATTGAGTGACACCCAATTATTTACTAAACTTGATCTTTGTTCAGGCTACCACCAAATACGTATGAAAGAGAAATACATTCCCAAGACTACCTTTAGAACTCATGAGGGCCACTATGAGTTTATGGTCATTCCCTTTGGCTTATGTAATGCCTCCTCCACCTTCCAAATCCTCATGAATAATGTCTTCCGTCCTTTTCTCTGTAATTTTGTCTTAGTTTTCTTTGATGATATCCTCATCTATAGCAAAACCTGGACATACCATCTTGCTCATGTGGATCGAGTTCTCCATCCACTCTCTCAACACCAACTTTTCCTGAAACAGTCTAAATGTTCTTTTGGCGCCTTAGAAGTAGAATACTTGGGTCATCTAGTTGGCAAGGATGGCATCGGGGTGGATCCTAAAAATATTGAATCTATGCAATACTAGCCTCACCCAAAGACTCTCAAAAGCTTGCATGGATTTCTGGGCTTAACTGATTATTATCGCAAGTTTGTTAAGAATTATGGAAAGATTGCAGCACCTCTCACTGCTCTCCTAAAAAAGAACTCTTTCACTTGGACTCCATCCGCTGCTCAAGATTTTCAAACCTTGAAGATGGCCATGTGCACCACTCCAGTCTTGGCCCTTCCTAATTTCACAAAGACCTTTGTCTTGGAATGTGATGCCTCAGGGGAAGGAATTGATGTTGTCCTTATGCAAGAGGGTCGGCCTTTGACCTTTACCAGCAAGCAACTATCTGAAAGAAATCTGGGTAAATCAATCTATGAAAAGGAAATGTTGGCTATTTTGCATGTCGTTGATCTGTGGTGCCCTTATCTATTGGGGAAACATTTCCAAATTAAGACAGACCATCAAAGCCTCAAGTATTTTATGGAACAATGAATTTCCTCCATGGAGCAACAAAAATGGGTGACTAAGCTCTTTGGATATGATTATGAGATGATTTACAAAAAAGTAAAAGATAATGTGGTTGCGGATGCCCTTTCCCTAAAATATGAAGATGAAGGATCCCTTTTTTCTCTTTCCTTCATTGTACCAGATTGGCTCCAATCCGTTCACCAAGAATGGTTACAAGATCCCAAAAGTTTTCATCCGATCCAACAATTGCAGTCCAATGCTCCAGCTTCCCTAGGGTAGTCTTGGCTCCATTATGAGCTTCGATACAAATGTTGTTTGTATTTAAGTAAACAATCAAATCTTAAATCCATGATACTGTCTGAGCTTCATGCTACACCCACAGTGGGGCACTTCGAGTTCACCAAAACCTATGACAGGGTCAAATGTTCTTTTTTCTGGGATGATATGAAACAAGACATTCATAATTTTGTCATTGAATGTGATGTGTCTCAACGCAACAAGGGAGAAACATTCATATCTTCGGGAAAACTACAACCTCTTTCAATTCCACCTGTTGTTTGGAAGGATATCTCTATGGATTTTATTACAGGCTTACCCAAATAGGGAAATAAATCAGTCATCATGGTGGTTGTTGAGCACCTTTCCAAGTATGCTCATTTGTGCACTCTTCAACACCCTTTTACAAAATCCACGGTGGCTCAAATTCTCATGGATCAGGTCTTCAAGATTCATGCCATGCCACACTCTATTGTTTTTTATCGCGACCCATCTTTCACAAGCAATTTTTGGCAAGAACTATTCAAGCTACAAGGCACCCAATTTCATCTTAGCACAACTTATCATCCCCATAATGATGTTCAAACAGAAGTTGTCAACAAGTGCTTGGAAACATATTTGAGGTGTTTTTCCTTGGAAAAGAAAAATCAGTGGGCTTGATGGTTACCCCTAGCTTAATGGTGGTACAACACTTCATACCATACAACTACACACATGACTCCTTTTGAAGTGGTATATGGACAAAAGCCACCTTTAGTTTTCTCATACTTGGTGTCTTGAAGGTCGAGGTGGTTAGCCAAACACTTATAGTTCGAGAGGCTATTCTTCGTACCCTCAAAAAGAATTTGGTCATGGTGCAGAATCGCATGAAGCAACAAGCATATAAAGATCACTCTGAATGTCAATTTGCAGAGCCCAATCACAACAATAGAGCCCAATCACCAGGTTGGAAGTGCTTCTTCTTAATAAACTTATCATACCACTTGCGTCTCTATTTTTGGACTAATATCATCCGTTGGATGGAATCTTGCCTGATTTCATCCAATTCATTCAATTGTAGGGCTCATTTCTTCTGAGCCTTATCCAGGTTCAATCCTAATTCTGCAGCAATATGGAAGGTCCTTACTTGGAATTCTATAGGTAAAAGTACGTGTTTCTCGTACACTAGCTCATAAGGGGTGTGCCCAGTGGTATTCCTCTAGGTAGTTCTGTATGCCCACAAAGCCTCTGGGAGCCTATCATCCCAATCCCGATGATGTAACTGAACAGTCTTGGTTAAGATGGCTTCCAAAACTTTGTTTGTGGATTCTACTTGACCATTGGCTTGCGGGTGGTATGGAGAAGATTTACAATCTTTAATGCCATATTTCTCCGTTAGCTCTTTCATCAACTTAGAAGTGAATTGAGTGCCTTGGTTGGTAACAATTTCACGAGGTACACCGAAGAGGGTAAAGATGTCTTCGTAGATAAATTAGACAACAGACTTCTCTATAGCCTTGAATAGGTCTTTTGACTCTACCCATTTGGTGACATAGTCCATACAAACCAAAATATAGTTCTTCCTACAAAACATGGGTGAAATTGGTCCTACAAAGTCGAGGGCCCATTTTTCGAAGGGTTCTATCATAAATTGGGCCCATAATTGCATTTTTTTCAGATGTCGTAGGTCTTCCTATCCTTTGGAAACTATCACAACTTCTCACATATTTGGCAGCATCTTTGAAAATGCTGCCAAATATGTGAGAAGTTGTGATAGTTGTAGAATAGTGCAGCCTTTCAGGGTTTCCATCAATGCCAAAGGGGGAGATTCTTGTCATGTTTTACAGGAAGAGTGTGCTTGTCATTGATGGAAAGAACAACAATGATGATGGAAAACAAGAAATGCATATGCTCAGGAGGATAAGTGAACAGTATGCAGAGATCAAAGCTCAGAAGAGATGGAACAGTGAATATCATAAGAATCGTTGGAGGATTAGTCAGTGATCATATCAATTCAAGATCATTGATGTGAAATTTCCATATCAATGACAAAGATGAATTGCAAAGAGAGAAAGAAGAATTAAACGACTCGTTGGTTACAATCCCACAATCGATCTAGATCATCAAATCTCATAAACTCAAATATCGACAACTGTGATTGATCCAACAAATGATCTGTTAAGCCCTAATGTTGGCTCATTACCCCTTAATTGGGCCATATTAGATTAGTAATGATATTTTATTTATGTCAGCTTTAGGCCATTAGTTGTAATTTAGATTAGTAATGTTATTTTAATTATGTCGGCTTTAGGACATTATTTGTAATTATACCTCCTAGTCTCCTATATATACCAAGGAGACATTTTCATTTTGAATCATATTGTACTTGAACATTTTAAGTGGGGTAAAAGGAGGTTGCCCCCTCGAAGAGGCTTATTATCTGAAATTATCTCAGTTTCAAGGCGTTGAGTACTTTTCCTGAGGTTTTTCCATGCTATATTGATGTTTGGTTCTTAACATATGATATCAGAGCCAGGTTCTTGGGGTTTCGCTGCTACATCTGAGACACCGTGGAATTTTTGCTATAACTTTTTTTATACAACATTTCAAAAGGAACCTCTTGGAGGGTATTTATTAGACAGATCAAGGTACGTTGGGTTCAAAATTTATCTCTTAAGTCCTTATACTTTCGGAGATACAGCCTGTACAAGATAGGGTTATGGAATCATCCTAAAATGATTCATTGAGGCATTTTCGCTATAAACACTTTTCTGTAACGTTTCAGACCCTGCCTTCTCGATACCATTTACAGAAATTAGTATTGTATCTGTGGTAAAACGTTCATATTCTGGGTCATTTTAAATTTGTAGATACTCCTTGTGTAAGATAGGGTATCTGACTAGCCCTATTGACTAGTCTCAAGAAGGTGTTCTAGGTAAAACAATCATAAATTCTTCCTAGAGTATCCAAATTGAGTGGGACTGGTTGCATTGGATCATGGATAGTCTTTAGTATTTTGGGTGCAAGTTTCAGAATTTGATATCAATTATTTGGTGTGGGGCATTCTATACAAGTGAGATCTCCTGGAAAGAACAAAATTTGGCAAGTTGTGAGGAAGTTACCGTAAATTCCACTTGGCACATCCAATTTTGATCAGACCTATGGAATTGCAGAGAAGAAATATCAGAGAACTACCTAAAGGAAAGTTTCATACCCATAAGGGCCGAAACTTGGGAGATATAACAGAATAAATATTGTCTAGCAAAACCACCTCAAAATCAAGACTCAAAAGTGATATTTGGCCAACATGCCACCCAAAAAGGGACCTCCTACACCAAATAAGCCTCCATAAAATCCTAATTGGACTCTTTATGAAGGTGAAGAAATGCGTAGGGACATAAATGATTTACAAAAGAAGACAGTAACCAAGGATGAACTACAAGAGATGAGGGATTCAATGGAAGCTAAGTTGGATACTAAGATGGATTCAATGGAAGCCAAGATGGATTCAATGGAAGCTAAGTTGGATACTAAGATGCATTCAATGGAAGCTAAGTTGATGGATTCAATGGAATCTAAGTTGGATACTAAGATGGATTCAATGGAAGCTAAGATCATGTAAGTAATGAAAAATTTTGTAACAGAGAAGACACCCAAAAGTGAAAATTCATCCCATGAAATTCATGATGAGGACACAAGGAAGGTGAATCAAGAATGGAGAAACTCCAACTTTGGTTTGAAGACCAACCACGTTCCTAATATT
>ML808703.1:1862-20943 GCA_009831015.1 Picea engelmannii | reverse complement strand
CTTGTCTCAAGGGGAGGGGCATGTTAAGCCCTAATGTTGGTTCATTACCCCTTAATTGGGGCATATTAGATTAGTAATGTTATTTTATTTATGTCGGCTTTAGGCCATTAGTTGTAATTTAGATTAGTAATGTTATTTTAATTGTGTCGGCTTTAGGCCATTATTTGTAATTATACCTCGTAGTCTCCTATATATACCAAGGAGACATTTTCATTTTGAATCATCTTGTACTTGAACATTTTAAGTGGGGTAAAAGGAGTTTGCCCCCTCGAAGAGGCTTATTATTTGAAATTATCTCAGTTTCAAGGCGTTGAGTACTTTTCCTGAGGTTTTTCCATTCTATATTGATGTTTGGTTCTTAACATGATCATATTAAGTCGGATTAAGTCGTGATCACCTAATGTGCAATCGCCAAATCTACGACAAGGATAGATTGTGGAGAGTGAAAGGAGAATTAAAAAACGTGTTATTTCCAATCCCACAATTAGTCAAGACCGTCAGGAGATATCGATCATTGATCGAGAAAGGGGCCATAGAACCGTTGATCTAATTGAAAGTTCAAATACCCGAAGTGGAGGCAGAGCCATAAATTGAGAAGGACATGTGTTCAAATATCACCGACTCTAGAATATTGGTATACAGAGGAAATCAGGGCTTGAGATTTGAAAATCCCGAAGCCTGAATCACGAAGTAAATCACAGCCGTTGATTTAGGAAGGCTAGGTATGATCCGCAAACTTGAGAGGATAGATCTGAACTATCCATTCAGGAGCACCGTCAATATCGTGAGATCAACATTCCTGTCGCATTGCATTGTCAAAACATGCTCACATCTTAGTTTTTCATGACTGGGCCGCAATCGAAACCATAGTTTTGGAGTAAGGACACATGGAGCTTTGTAGTGAATAGCAGGGAGAAAAGCAGGTTTCCCTCAAACCACCTTTGGTCGTGCCCTCAATCGCATGGTCACATGATAACATCACCCAAGGTCACATAAGTGAAAGTTAGGGGAAGGAAATAGCGCTACTAGGCTCCACATCGGAGGTTACGAATTGAAAAATTAAAAATCCTCTACGTGTACAATCCAATGGTGTTGATTAAATATAATATGATCGAAGGGTTGTTGTTTCACTTCGTGGTTTATTGATCAGTTACGATTCAGTTACACTAACTAAATCATTCTTCTAGGACATTGGAATCATGGCTCTTGAGCGTTCTGAGATTCCCAATATGAGCATTAGAGATTCAGAGAATAATGGATGATAAGGGCATGAATAAAATAAAGATGTCATGACAGAGGAAAGTTGTTGTTTCTCGGTAAAATAAGTTGAATTGTATGTGATCAAGGAGATATCAAGGACAAAGCCGAAAATATGCAGAGATGAAGAACATAAGCTGGACAGAGAAGAAATGGTGAAAACATAAGACTGCATGAGAACCTAAGAGAATGAGAAGAACATAGACAGAGCAGATGGAGAGAGACAACAAGTGGAACCAAGCATGAACAGACAGAAGTAGAGCAGAATTACAGAACAGAGAAGAATTGGTAAGCATTGAAATGTTTGTATTGTTGTAAGGTATTATTCAAGGAAATATTTATATCTTAGGGTGGTAGGGTGGTAATAGGGAGGACTCTTTTCCTCACAGTTTCAAATGGGTTTTTGAACACAGGGAGTTGTATCTTCCATCTGGTTGCAGCCAAAAAAACCAGGGTGGTAGGGTGGTGCAATGGAGAACCAATGTTCTCTATTATACAAGTTGGTTCCTATGTGACTGGAAGTTGGTGCTTCCATCCAGTTGGTGTTGGAACACTCAGGGAGTTGGTGCTTCCATCTAGTTGGTGTTGGAACACTCAGGGAGTTGGTGCTTCCTTCTATTGGGTGCTAGAGAAACCAGTGAGTTGGTTCTCTCAGTAAGTTGCATCTTGTTAAAGAAGAGGTTGTAGCTTCATTTTGAGTTTGTGCTCAAAGAAAGATGATGTAAAGAACTTAAAAGATTGCCTATTGTTCAAAAAAGAAGAGGTTTTATCCCTTTATTGGTTTCCTTGTGAATATCTGTCTCTGTGTATATCACATGTGTGATTGATGTTTGTTATTTCTATTGTTCATGTCTTGCATAATATTGATGATCACTTGGAGAAGACTAATAATATTTTAATAGGCACAAAATTGTTTAAACATGGTAACAACTGATTCATCCGCACTCCCTCTCGGTTGTCTTAGTAATTCCAACACATCAACCATTTCCTGTTTACTAAGATGTTGCATAGATCTGAAATTTATGCTCGAACCTTTTGTGCCATATCCTAGTGCTTTCATCAACATGGGTAAGCAGTAATGCAAAATCTGGTTCAATAAATTCAGAAAATGTGTAGATTCTAGATTGATGATTTAACTCACTGGTAGAAACCATGGAATTGGTTTACATGTCATAGATATCCACTACATCAGGAGTGAATATGACTCTCTTTATGGTGCTATAGTTTTTTATCTGATACATGGAGAGAAGATTGAAGGAAATTTTGGGAATGTGCAACACATTCTCGAAGTTGTCGTTTGTGAGTTCAATTCTTCTTTTGTCGGCGACCTCAAACATAGAGTTCTCCCCCATCAGAATAGGAGGACCTTTGCATGCATCCAATGAAGAATATACTTATTTTTTAGAATCCATGTGGTGTGATTCTCCTGAATCTATGATCCAAGCATTGAGAGAGAAGTTGATGGAAATCAAAGCATGGCTAGAATTTCCTTTCTTGGGATTATGATCTTATGGCTTCTTCTTCTTGGAACCCTTGGGGATGCAATCTCCAAGGTTGTTTTGATGAAGTATTCCAGTCATTAGATATATGTGTTTTTGCATACATGAGGATTCTAGATGGAATCCTTTATGGTAGTAAGTGCATCTCTCCCCTTTTCTTCCCTTTCCTTCTTTGGATTTGGAGCCATCATGGAAGGGTTTTGAGTACCCTTCCATATTTGGATTTGCATGTGCTTTATTTTTGTCTTTATATTTAGATTTCTGATATTGATGACCACTTTCATATTGCACAATAAGTGCATGCACTTTTGGACCTTTGATTTTTCCCATGTTGATGAGATTGTTCTTCTCTTGTGTCAGAGACTTGATAAATTCCTCAAGAGAAGGCATCTTCTAGGTGGCTCCAGAGGCAAATCTAACTGAATGAAATATGGATACAAACAATGAGTATTCTAGACCAAGTTTGGAGAGAACGGTAAGAACCATTTATTTATCCTCCTTAGAATTATCAACCCCACAAGCCTTGAGTTGCGATAACAAATCCTTATATTTGGTAAAGAAATATTAGAGATTTTCAAAGCTTTCTGGATCCAATGTGAGCAATGCCACCTCGATCATGTATCCCCTCATCTCATCCTATTTTCCAAAAATCCCTTCCATGGTGTTCCAAAATCCATTGGGGGTTTTATAGGAGGATATGTGAAACATGATTTCAGGATAAATGAGACAACAAATTGTCCCAAATGCATCATCCATTCGATTTAGATACTTGGATTTTTCTATGGATGATGTTGGTTTTGTCTCTATGTTCATGGTTAACCTGTACAATCATCTACTTTGAAGATTCATGATCATATTCTCCTTCCATGCAAAGAAGTTGTATTCTGTAAGAATGAATTCTTTTGAAAATTCCATTTTTTTTGTTGTCTTTAATCTTGGGTACTTGCAAAAACAATTTGGTGTGTCTTTTCCCTAGTAGTCCATCGAATCTAATACTATAATACCCCTAGGCTGAACCCCAAATTGTAAATGAAAATGTACTTAATATAGTGAGTTATTTAATATCATTTTTGCATGCACCTTCCCTGGTACAGTATGCACATGTATTACGCACTAAAATGACGAAGTATGCACATTCCAAGATATTGCGCGCAAAAAAATTAAGTGCGCGGGATTTTGAGGCCAAAGAGCGTTTTGTGTATATGTTTTGTTTTATAGGCTGGTGAGCCAATTATTATAATCTAGGAGGCTTATTTTTTTAATTAGGCCAGAGAGCCTAGATGCTAAAGGCCAGTGAGCCTATTTTTGTAAATACTCATATCATTAATATAATGCATCTCTTCGTGTAGAATGGCCACGATAAAAGAGTATGGGGGACTAAACTCCACTAGTTAGGGAAAAGGGGTGCTAAATGTTAAGGAAAAGGGCTAAGATAGGGAGATTAAGCCAAAAAATGAATATTATATTAATATTCCTTAAAGAATAAAGTATGGATAATTATTTTATCTAAGTTTTAAGGATGGGGACAAGTGGACCAAAGTAGATCTCAACATGACAAGGGTCAAGTTGGGAACATACATATATAGCTTGGAATTAGTGCATTTTCCAATCATTCATTATTCCATAATCATTCACTCACTCATGGGGTGGTCCTCTGGACTTTCTGGTCACTATACTTGTATCCATACCCATGCCCATACTAGTACCTATACCCGTACTCATACCCGTACTTGTACCTATATCTGTACATGGTTATCTTGGGATTTGGACTTAAGAGGAGGGTTTTTAGGCCCATGGGATACTGAATAGGTGGGTTGTCAGGCCCGTGAGAAATTCTCTCTAGGTGAGATAACTGCTAGGACTTGATTTCTGGAAGGTGCCAAACTGCAACTACAAGGCTTTGAGACTTCCTATACAACCTATTGTTGAATCCCCAGAAAGGAAGTGGGGCATTCGAGGGACTATTGAGTAGAGAAGGGGCACACTTCCTAGGGTGGGACAGGCATGTGGGGAATGAGGGATTGTAAACTATTACTTTGATTTGGCACAGGTGATAGAGTCTTTCATGTTGTCTGAGATACATCAACCTGGTTAGGAATCCCTTTACCCAGGTGGAGTTTAGTCCCAGCTTAAGGGTGACCCACTGCTGAGAGAGATGAGCAGTGTGTTTTAATTCAGGGAGGTTCGTGGAAGGTCTGATCACATTTGGTAATATTTTTTCCAAGATAAGTGCCAATTGTGTGTTAAATTACATGTTGCATTATTACTTATGTTTTTATTTTTATGGGTTTTTCTATGTGTGGTTTATACCTATATTTATATTTATGGGTATTTCCTTTCTATGTTGCATGTATATGTTTACTTTTATTTCCATATGAATTTGTGCATTTACAAAATGTATCTATCTATTTTAAGTTTTATATATAAATTTTCGCAAGTTTTTTTAGGTGTATATGTTTTAATTTTCATATAGCTGGAAAATTTAATGTGGCATAGCCTAATTCCAGGCTGAGAATGTTACAATATGGTATCAGAGAATGAAATCTTTTTGGTGGGAGGACCCGACCTAAGTGGTCGGGTATGTTACAAATACCATGTAAATGTGTTGAACCTGAATAGAATAGATCTAGCTGGGAATTGACATACAAAGTTGTTGTAATGTTCCTTGCCCGAGTTATACAATTTTTCCTCTAAATTTGTTTAGCAGATTTTGTCAAATAGATCAGTGACAATTTATGACAACAATCAATTTTGATAATCTTAATGTCATGTGATTATGGAAAGATATTAATTCGTCAATATCCTTTAATTATTATTGGCAATAAGGGAATAGGTACACAATGGAACATAACTCATCAACCAGTTTTATGAGTGGGCACAAATATCAACACTTAATCATTAAACAAATTTGACAATAGTAAGCTACAAGACTACAATAAGGAACATGATATAATGATGTCTCCTGTTGTGCTAAAAAAACAAGATATACAAGGAATGAAGATGACAATTCACCAATAATAAAAACAACTTCACATTTGGTGTAGTGTCCTGGGAAATGGCATTGTACTCAATCAGATATGTGTAATAACTAGCTGCAAATTTGTTGTTTGAAGTTAATCCCCTCCTCACAACCACCAGAACTTACCCAGGTATGCATAATTTATATTTAATGTAATGAATATGCACCCAACACTTCATGTTTGTGCCCAACCTCTACAATACATGCCCTGAAGGAGGATACATGACCCACATCACACGTTCTAACTTCAACAAGAGAGGAAATGCACCCAACAACTGGAAAAATAATCCAACAATGGAGGAAATGTGCCCAAAAAATGATACATCGGGCCTCAATGGAAGGTATACACCCAAAATATGTTAACCTGTACCACAATGGGTGAAATGCACCCAACCCCTGAAGGAATGCACCCAAGTAAGAGACAATGCACCCATCAATGTAGGAATGGGCCTAGGTAAGAGGCAATGTGCCCAGTAATGAAGGAACTCATCCCACACTGCCAACTCGACCCCAACAACAAAGAATAATGCCCAGAAATAAGAGAACTCGGTCCTCTTGAACTATTTGACCCCCTTGCCAGAGATAGCTCATTCGCCACCACTGAAACTCAGCCATAAGGGAAGTAGAAATTTTTCCACTCTGATATCTAAGTAATCAATGAAGTCTAAGGAAGAGATCTGTATAATCTCTTCACCAAAATAGATACAGTGTATCGTTGCAACACCAAAACAAGTAAATGCACAAGGGTTTCCACAAACCCTAGAATCTTTTCTCAAGATCTCTCAAAATCTAATTTCCAAGTGAGTGAATGCAAGAATGAGTGGTGCCTTCTCTTTTCCCCTCTTTTATTTCTTCATGGAGTTATTTACCGCTCAATGTACTTTTTAATTTTATTTTAAAGTAACTTTATGCTTGCACACTCTATAATTTCATTTCCTAGGAAAAAGTTGAGTTCCCTAGGTAATTTTTCTGACTTAGCCTATGTGAACCAATTTAGGCTAGCAGAACCATTCATTATGCCTCCTAGGCAAACGAGGACATTACAGTCCTCCCCGCCCGATATTGATTTTCCTCAAGCAACTGTAATCTAGGATGTTGCAATATATTATGTCCTTCCCAAGTAGCATCCTCGATAGGTAGATTTTTCCATTTGATCATGTACTCTTTAATGCTCTTGTTCCTTAATTTTTTTTATCTGGTCTCCAACACCTCCTCTCAAATTAGAATCAATTGTCCCTCCTCATCCAATGGTGGAAGCTCTGTTGAAATGACAACATGATGTCCCACTTCCTTCTTGAGGCAAGAAACATGAAAGACATTATGTATCTTACACCCCTCCAAAAGCTCTAACTCATAAGCTACCTCCCCGACTCGACTCTAAATGTTGTAGGGACCACAAAATTGTGGATTCAATTTCTCCTCTCATTTCATTTTCAAGGATGATTGCCTATATGGTACAAGAAGAGTTATACCGAGTCTCCCACCTCGAAACTACACTCCACTCTATGCTTGTCGACATACATCTTTTTCTCATTGTGTGCCATTTGCAGATTATCTTTGAGAGTTCGCAAGATGTCCTAACTCTCATGAATCCCATATTTGGCTTTGGGTGCCCGACTGTCCCCAAATGTTAGATCCAAAAAGGTGGTGGCCTCATAACCATACAAAGATTTGAAAGGTGGCATCTTGATCGACATGTGATAAGTGGTGTTATAGAAATTCTCACCCAAGTGAAACCATTTGATCCATGCCCTTTGTTGCCTTGATACATAATTTCTCAAATACCCCTCAAGCCATTTGCTCACAATTTCAGTTTTCCCATCAGTCTGAGGGTGATAACTAGTACTAGGCGTTAATTTTGTCCCTGTGATTCTAGACATCTCCTACCAAAATCCCTCCATGAATCTGTTGTCTCAATCACTGAGAATTGTCTACCTCTCGGAAGAAAAATTATGCTACTTGCGTTGGAAAGTATTTGGACGATATGGTGAAGAAATGGAGGAATTTAGTAAGCCTTTCAAAAAAAACGTAGATACAATCTTTCCCTTGAACTAGAGGCATCCCTATGATAAAATGCATCGAAATGATTTCCCATTTTTGTTCCGGAATGGGAAGCAGTTGGAGAAATCATGTTGGGTGGGTATGTTCCACCTTGTTTTGCTAATAGATGTGGAATTCTCATGCAAACTTCAATAGATCAGTCTTGAGACCCTTCCAAGTGAACCTCTCTCAAATTTGTCTATAAGTCTTCAGGTATCCTGGATGACCTGCCAAAGGAGAAGTATGTGCTTCATGCAGAATTTTGTCCATAAACTAATATTCTAGTACTAAATAGATCTATTCCTTATAATATATGATGTCGTCAATAACCCTGTACCTGTCATCGGAGATCTGACCATCAAGTATCTCACAAGAAAACCTTTTTTTGGAGCATTCTACCAATAGAAGTGCCTTCCATTCCACTGAAATCTCCATGAGAGAGAGAGTGGGTATCCTAGATAGGGAGTCAACAACCACATTAGTTTTCCTTTCACATACTCAATCTCAATATCATAGGCTTGGATTTTACTGATCCATTTTTGTTGTCGCTCGCTCAAATCCTTTTTCTCCATGAGAAAGCTAAAGATATTATGAGCAGTAATTACCTTGAACCTATTCCCCACCAGGTACTGTAAGAATTTGGTCAAAGCATGCATTATGGCCGAAATCTCTTTGTCGTATGTGGAGTAATTTCTCTCATACTCTCAGAGTTTGAGGCTCTCAAATGCTATGGGGTGATTGTTTTTCATCAGTATAGATCCTATACCAATTCTTGAAGCATCACACTCCAAAACAAAGGGCTGAGTGAAATCAGGGAATACTAAAACATGGCATGAAGTCATCACATGCTTCATTTACTCAAATTTCTCATGGGCCTCCTCTATCCAAACGAAAGCCCCCATTTTTGGTGAGATCGGTAAGTGGTGTTGTCAACTGTGAAAATACCTTAACAAATTTCTTGTAATAAGTGCAAAGACCAAGGAAGATCTCCAGTCCTGTCACATTCCTAGGAGTTGGCCACTCAATGATTTCCCTAATCTTTTCTTGGTGCACCTATACCCCATTCTTCCCAATCATGTTCCCCAAGTAGAGCATCTTTGTCATACCAAATTCGCACTTGGATTCCTTCGCATACAACTACTGACTCTCTATAATACCAAGTACTTCATCCAAGTGTAGCATGTGGTCTTCCCATGTTTTTTTTTAAATGAGGATGTCGTCAAAGAAGACAAATAATAACTTCCTCAGTTTCTTATTGAACACGTGATTCATGCACGATTGGAAAGTGGCAAGCCTGACATTAATTAGCCCGAATGGCATGACCAGAAACTCATAATTCCCATAGTGGCATCTGTTGGGCCTAAGATATGATCACTTTTATGATGGTTATTATACACTTTTGTCACATGTACATATGTGTTTTCCATATTTTAAACGAGCTTTTTGAATAATTTCATGATAAAATGGTATGATCAACACTACGTACGTGTAATTCATGTTTAATTATTATATTACGTATAATTCATCATGTTTTATGATTACCAATATCTAATTCACGTTTTTCTGGTGTTACAGGGAAAAAACGCACCAAGTTTCTACTTCCATCACTTGATCCAACACTCCTTCTAGTACTCATTGTGACACTTGATCCGACACTTTGTTCAGCACTGCATATTACACAAAAACGTAGGGCGACTTGGTAGTTATGGTATTTGAGGCCGGTGATGGGAAAATCAGGAACATGGGTTTTGTTCATGTTTGCCCCATT
This sequence comes from Picea engelmannii, assembly GCA_009831015.1. Taxonomy (NCBI): domain Eukaryota; kingdom Viridiplantae; phylum Streptophyta; class Pinopsida; order Pinales; family Pinaceae; genus Picea; species Picea engelmannii. The sequence continues at coordinate 11,360 of ML808703.1, read as the reverse complement.
CAATTACTATGCTCCTGACAACTCAGTTTCAGTTGCTCAAGAGGGCTATTATTGACTCGCTCTGTTTTATCAGTTAGGGTATCATTTATTGTAATTTGCCAAATTTAGAAGTGGTTCGACCCTCCTGTGGTAGAGCACTTGGTATGTAAACATTATAAATACAACTGAGGTGGTCAAATGATTGTTCAGTAGCATAAGCATTAGAATTGTCAGTGTGATAGACAAAAACGATTTTACTCTATTTAAGTTTTTACATAGCCAGATTATGCCAGAATTGTGTTTTTGAGTTTTTATGGTGAATTTGACCTGTCGAGTTCATGGTGTGCTTTTAGAGAGTGACCACAACTTGCTGGCAGGGGCACAATCAGTCTTATAACTGTCTTCATGTTTGTTTATGCATTTCATAATTTAATTGTTCTCTTTGTTTTTTGTATATGCATATTTTTCATTGTGTTAATTAGTTTGTTGTAGTTTAATTGTTTTGATTCTCTTTTGCAGGTTAGAATGATGAGATGTGTTAACATGTATTGATCTTGTAGATTAGGAATAGACTTGCAAGTCTCTATACTAACCCCGTGTGCAATTAGATGTTATATTATGCTTTGATTTATGATTTTATAGTCAAGTTTAAAACAAAGTTTTAATTAGAATAGAACAGAGTTTTGATTTGGGTTTTCTTTGATAGAGATTTGATGGATGGATAGAATTAATTCTAGTTTTTAATTATAGCCTTCTTATCTCATTTTTATATAGATTTTTTTTAATTAGTTGTTGGTTAATGTAGTTGTTAGTTTACTTTTCAATATCGTAGTTTAATTTTTGTTTTCAAGCACTTTCTTATTGTAGTTTGAACTTTGAATTGTTAGAATAGATGTAACATAGTTTCATTTATGTAATTTCCTTTTTTAGAATTAAATTGCAATTATAATTCTTAGTTAATGGTTGAATATAGCTTTTCTTATGTAGTATAGAAGTACAATGATGATCTCGTTATGTTGTTGATGGTTTATACATGAATATGTAGGGTATTTAACATTGTTTTGTCATGGCTAAATTCTCATTGGATTGTTTAATCCATACCTTTCACTTTGCCATTGAGATTAGTGTTGATCTGATACCACTTGAATTGTCCTCTGTTGTCAAGTTCCATCGAGATATCATCTGACTCTGAAGACATTCACACAACCACCAGCATTATATTTGAATTGTCATAGGCTAAAAGACAGTTTTCTTGTTTTCATAGATTAAGAAATAGTTTTCTTTCTTTCATAGTTAAAAGAAATAGTTTTCCTTCTTTCATAGATATATTTTCTTGTTTTCATAGATTAGAATAAAGTTTTATTGTTGTTGTAGGATAGATAGTATTTGCTTTGATAGATTAGATAGTAGTTTACTTATCATAGATTAAGAATTAGTTGGTAGTTCTTCTTGCTTTCAATAAAATAGATTTCCTTTCATGCATTAGAAATAGTTTTGCATTGAGCATTTAGTCCACTTGCCTCCTAGGCTAGATAGTTGTTCAATGAGAAGTTTTAGTTTGATTTATTGCAGTATTTAGTTTTTTTTGCTTGCTTGTTTATTGATTTAGTAGGATAGTTAGTTGTCTTTGCTTACTTGTATATTGCTTTAATAGGTTAGATAGTTGTCTTTGATTTCTTGTTTACTTTCTTTCGTAGGTTAGTTAGGTGTCTTTGCTTGCTTGTTTATTTACTTGCTTTCATAGGATAGTTGCTCATTAAATGTAAGTTGGCAAGTAAAAATAGTTTTCTTTTATCATTTTCTTATTGTTATGCTTAAAGTAGTTTGCTTATTTCTTATTGTTGAATTAGTTTGCTTTACATAGGGTTTTACTTGCTTTCTTAGGAACTATCCATCAATCCTTGGCCCAAAAGTACTTAGGTTACCTAGGTTCAAGTTGCTTAGTAGGGTTTGCTCATTAGATAGTTTTTCTTGAGTAGATTAGTCTTAGATAGCTACCTTCATTAGTTAGACTATACTCCTACCAACCCTTCTACCTTTGGCATATATTTTGCTACAACTCTAAGTTTACTTATCCCAGGTTGACAATTTAATTAAGGGTTTTTGTTGTGTTTTTAGTGCATATATAACACCCATCATTTTTGGCATTGTTGTCGGGGAGTTGTTTTAAGCTAAGAAGTAGTTAGGAAATAGATCATCCTTAGACCTTAGCATTAGCTTGGTGGCGGGGGAGCTTTAATATGAGAGGTAAGAACCTGCGCATCTGCTATAGCAGGTTCCCCCAAACCCAATGGTAGTTTTTCTTTTTTCTTTTTTTTACTTCCATGAATAGACCTAGAAACCAGATGGTAGCGTTTTTATTTTTTATTTTTTTTATTTCATGAATAGGCCCAAAGACCCACAAGGTAGATACATTAAATATAAATCATACCTTTCAACTAGGGTTCCTTCCGATCTCTTTGGGGGAAGGAATGTTTCGCTTATAAAATTCTTAGACCGATACCGAAAAACAGAAGCTAGCTCAAATTAAAGAGCTAAAATAGTCTCTAAAGAGACTAACACAGGGAGCACTATAGAACAAGAAAGTGAGGCATCAATCATATTAGGAAAGGAGGAAAGACCACTCGAGTCTTCCACAAAACCAAACAATACAACCTTTTCTTTTACACCACCACCAGGGGGACCTAATTTTAAGGACATCATACAGCCTGAACATGTGAATATTTTGTTTGGTAGTTTAGCCAATGTAATTATCTCTCAAATTAACATAGAACATTTGGAAGCAATAGTCTCAACCGGCTCTAGTAGAGTCTCAGGCATCCAATTCATAGGAAGACCTTTCCATCAAAGGGAAACCTTGTTTTCTTCAAAGATAAAACCACCTAGGTACTCTCTTTTTGGAAACCAAGCCAATATGGATGATCAGGAGGACCATAACAATGTAAGACATGGGGAGGAAGAAGAATCTGGAAACCAAACTGAAACTACCTTCAGTTTTCCGACTTTGGACACCACTCCAAATGTCAACATGAAGAATATTCCTCTCTCGGCATTGCCTACCCTTTACGGTAAAAATAGTGAATATCCAAACACCTTCCTATTTGAATTTGGCATCTTGTGTAGGAGTTACAACTACATATAAGATGCCCAAAAATTAAAACTCTTTCCTTCCACCCTCAACGACTTTGCACTAAGATGGTTCATGGGGTTGGGAGAATCTAGTATCAAGTCTTGGGAATCCATGAAAGACATATTTTTTAAGAAGTACCAAGACTACTGCAAGACCAAAGAGTCTCGTAATGAAATATTTAAAATCCAACAATTAGAACATGAGACCCTCAAAGATTATATGGAAAGATTTGGTTACATCTCCCCAAAGTAAAAATATCATGACCTTCCAGAGGATGCAATTAGGGCTCTTTTCCTTAAGGGAATTTCAGAAGAATATCTAGAGATTCTTAACCTGATGGCATCAAGTGACATCTCTCATAAACCTTTTGTTGAAATATGTGAAATGTGTAAAAACTACTCAAGGAGTAGAGCCAAAACAGGAAAGAATGTTCGGGACCCTTACAATAGAAAATTAAAACCAATTAGTTCAGGTGGTATCACAAGAGAAGAGATAGGGAACCTTTTAGAGAAATTTAAGACATATATCTTAAGAACAATATGTTCCCAGATGGACACCCTAAAAATAAAAAAGAAACAAGAGGAGGAAAATGCAGTAATGAGCATATATTTCCCAAGATGCAGGAGGAAGTATTCCTCAAGGGAATGCCCATTAGATAACATTTCAGTTTGTGGCTTGTGTACAGAAGACCATGTGACTGAAAAATGTCCATCCCTTCCCTATTTATTATCCATCTACAGGAGTGGAAATCCTAGGGAGTCTTCTTATGCACCTAGGAAGCTATGGCAGCCTAGGAATCAACCCACATACCCGGATCTACAATCTCAAGTTCCACCCTATTATCAACAACAACAATAGTGGAACTTACTAGGTTGGAAAAACTGGTCTACTCAGTACCAACATCCTTGATTTCAGGGATGGAGAGGAGGACATAACCAAGGAAACCCTCAAGCTCCACCTATCCATATGTCCAACCACCCTTATCCTCAGTTATCATCGAACACTCTGCAGCTTCTGCTAGGTTTTGTTCCACCACCTTTACCTCCTATTCCACAACAACAATCACTGCAATTTCAAAATGAAAGCTCCCCAAGACCAACACTATTACCGACACAGGCAATGTCGAATCCCAATAATAAGCCCCCTCAACCTCTTCACAATGTTGAGATGTAGGCCTTCCCGACATATGTTATTACTCATGTTCCATTACAGGAAATTCAACTAAGATCGGGAAAAGTTCTAGATAGGCAGAGACGTTCAGTGGTCATCCAGGAAGAAGAAGAAGAAGAAGAAGAAACCACCAAACAACCCACGAATGATACTATATGGGAAGATGTTATTCTCCCAAAGAATCAAGAACCCAAGCTTCCCCAAAATGAACCTTCACAAATTATGAAGGTCCCTCCTTATCCAGACTGATTGGTAATCGAGAAACCTACTACCCAACCGAAATTTGACATTTTGAACGAATTGAAAAATATTTGTGTCAATATTCCTTTGCTTCAATCCATTAAATACATTCCAATCTACAATAAGGTAGTCAAAGAATTATGTATCAAGAAGCCAGGTAGGAAGAGAAAGGACCCTCCTACAGTACATTTGGTAGCAGGACTTTCCGAATACATATCAGAGTAGCCAAAACTAGCAAAATATGGGAATCTAGGAAACCCTGTAGTGACTACAACTACTAATGAGGTCTCCATTGGAAACACTCTCATAGACCTAGGGGCAACCATCAATTTTATGACCACTACTACCTTAGAACAATTACAGTTACAACCTCTTCTTTGACCTACCCCAACCATTTTGGAATTAGCAGATAAGACTAGGGTTATACCTGAAGGAATTTTAGATGATATCATGGTTACTTTAGCCTCATGGGATTACCCCGTAGATTTTCTCATCATTCATTCAAAGGATCCTACCAAAGACCATCCCGTTATTTTGGGAAGACCTTGGTTAGCCACAACCAATGCATTTATTGGTTGTAGAAAAGGAGAAATGACCATCTCAAATGGTCTCTCTATCCAAAATCTCACCATTTACCCTCCAAATCAACCTATTATGGAGAACCTATGGTGGCTTGAATGCCCATACAAGAATGAGGATTGGGAAGAACCCATATTTCCAAGTGACCATGCATGGGCACTTCAAGCGCACACAACATAAAATGTGCTAAACCAGTTTATTTCTACTATCACATGTGTGGATTTTTCACAATCTTTTCCCCAATTTGAATACATGTTTGGGGAAGAATTTCAAGAACAATTAGACCCATCCATTTTGTCTTCAACATATTTTATTTATGATATAGATGAGTCTTCCATGTCTTACACTATGCCCTATGAGATTAGTCCAAGAAAATTTTTACATATAAATTCTGAGCTAGATGCAGACCAACAGAAACAATTAGTAGATATCCTTAAAGAACAATCAGGAGAATTTACCTAGGAATACACTGAAATGAAGGGTATACACCCTGACACATGCATCCATCAGATATATAACCAGGGGGAAGTAACACCTATTAGGCAACCCCAGAGAAGGATGAACCCAACACTTAAAGATATAGTCAAGGAAGAGATCCAAAAGTTGTTAAATATCATATTTATTTATCCCATATCCGACAACAAGTGGGTGGGGATGCTTGTAGTGGTTCCAAAGAAAATGACTAGGAAATGGAGAATTTGTGTTGATTTCTGGGAACTCAACCAGGCCACTTTGAAAGACTACTTTCCTCTCCCTTTCATTGACCAAGTTCTAGATACCTTATCTGGAAATAAGTGTTTTTCCTTTATAGATGGGTACAACAGGTACAAAAATATTCTTATAACACCCGAGGACCAGGACAAGACTACCTTTATTTGTCCTTGGGGCACCTATGCCTATAGGGTCTTACCATTCAGATTGTGTAATGCTCCTGCCACTTTTCAACGAGCAGTATTAGGGATATTTTCCAATCTTATTCATGATTGTGTGTAGGTCTACATGGATGACTTCACAGTCTATGGAAACACTTACCAGGAATCCTTAGAAAACTTAGAAAAAGTCCTCATCAGATGCTAGGAAATGAACCTATCTCTAAGTCATGAAAAATGAAAAATGTTGTTAACTGAAGGAGTGGTTCTAGGACATCATGTTTCATATGAAGGGATAAAAGTCGACCCTACAAAGATTGAGGTCATTGTCAGACTTCTACCCCCCAAGACTCAGAAAAAGGTGTGAAGCATTCTTGGACATGTCGAATATTACCGGTAGTTTATTGAAAATTTTACAAAGATTGCTTCACCTATGTTTGGATTACTAATAAAAGATGTTGATTTTGTTTGGACTAAGCAGTGTCAAACTGCCTTTGAAACCCTGAAAGCTAAGTTGTCTGTGGCACCAGTTCTTAGAGGGCCCAATTGGACTCTCCCATTTCATATATCCACTGATGCCTCTGACACCACAATAGGAGGGGTATTAGGGTAGAAAGAGGACCATTAATCCTAGGCCATTTATTTTGTAAGAAAGAACTTGTCCCCTGTCGAGTTGAACTACACAGTCATTGAGAAAGAATTTTTGGCAGTTTTTCATGCTATTAACAAGTTTCGTCATTCCATTACAGGTTATGAAGTATTTGTACATATCGATCATTCCGCAATTAGGTTCCTCATGAATAAACCTATAACTAATGGTCGACTGACCATGTGGCTTTTGTTATTGCAAGAATTTAACATCACTATGCTTGACCGAATTGGAAAGGATAATGTAGTAGATGACTTTCTTTTCCAAATACAAAATGAGGATGATGATATCCCTGTAGATGATAGTTTCCCAGACGAGCACCTCTTTTCCCTTTCTATCAATACCCCATGGTTTGCAGATATGGAAAATTATCTAGCCACTAGGAATTACCGTCTCATTTGTCACCTCATGAAAAGCGGAAAATTATTACACAGAGTGCTAATTACTCTTGGGTTGGTCATAATATTTTTTGCACAAGTCCTGATTTGATTATTCATAGATGTTTCCAAGAGGACGAGGCACCTGAAATACTATGAAGTTGTCATGATGGACCATGTGGTGGCCATTTTTCTGACAAACATACAATATATAAGGTGTTACATTCATGTTACTATTGGCCTAGCATTTTCAAAGATGCTGCCAAATATGTGAGAAGTTGTGATAGTTTCCAAAGGATAGGAAGACCTACATCATCTGAGGAAATGCATTTGCAGGCCCAAGTTATGATAAAACCCTTCGAAAAATGGGCCCTCGACTTTGTAGGACCAATTTCATCCATGTCCTGTAGGAAGAAATATATTTTGGTTTGTATGGACTATGTCACCAAATGGGGAGAGGAAAAATCCCTATTCAGGGCTACAAAGAAGTCTGTTGTCTAATTTATCTATGAAGACATCCTTACCCTCTTCGGTGTCCCTCGTGAAATTGTTACCAACCAAGGCACTCACTTCACGTCTAAGCTGATGAAAGAGCTAATGGAGAAATATGGCATTAAACATTGTCAATCTTCTCCATACCACCTGCAAGCCAATGGTCAGGTAGAATCCACAAACAAAGTTTTGGAAGCCATCTTGACCAAGAATGTACAATTACATCATCGGGATTGGGATGATAGGCTCCCAGAGGCTTTGTGGGCACACCGGACTACCTGAAGGAATACCACTGGGCACACCCCTTATGATCTAGTGTACGAGAAACAAGTACTTTTACCTATAGAATTCCAAGTAAGGACCTTCCATATTTCCGCAGAATTAGGATTGAACCTGGATAAGGCTCGGAAGCAATGAGCCCTACAATTGAATGAATTGGATGAAATCAGGCAAGATTCCATTCAATAGACGATATTAGTCCAAAACCAGAGAAGCAAGTGGCATGATAAGTTTATTAAGAAGAAGCACTTCCAACCTGGGGATTGGGATCTATTATTTGATTCCCGATTCAAAACCTTCAAAGGAAAACTTACCACCTGTTGGTTGGGCCCTTATGAGGTAGACACTGTATATGACAATGGAGTTGTAAAAATTAAAACAATTGGTGATGGACAAGTCTCCTTTGTGGTAAATGGACACCGACTTAAATTTTATCATAAGCCCATTTCCAAAGAAGATTTTCTATAGGTCATGTCAGCTGACAAGGCATTGGCCTTAGTAGATGGGGAAGTCCCCCCTTGTTCTTGAAATTTTTTCTGAATTTCCTACTGTATATATGTAAATAGTTTTTGAATTTTGTTAATAAGACAACTCTAGATATTTTTTTAAGTATTTATTTCACCAGGAGTACATAGTTTTGAGGATATTTCCTCAAAAAATTTGTTATACTTGAATTTTGTGTGTGTTAAAGCATCAAATGAATATTGACATACTGTAATTAGCCATATTTTGTTAAGAACCAAACATCAATATAGCATAGAAAAACCTCAAGAAAAGTACTCACCGCCTTTAAAAATAGATAATTTCAGATAATAAGCCTCTTCGAGGGGGCAACCTCCTTTTACCCCACTTAAATGGTCAAGTACAGGATGATTCAAAATGAAAATGTCTCCTTGGTATATATAGGAGACTAGGAGGTATAATTACAACTAATGGCTTAAAGTCGACATAAATAAAATAACATTACTAATATAATATGCCCCAATTAAGGGGTGATGAGCCAATATTAGGGCTTAACATGCCCCTCCCGTTGAGACAAGTGTTGTCCGCAACACTTGAGTAACTCTGGATGCTTTTGTATAAAATACTCATCTTCCCAAGTGGAATCTTCAACTGGTAGTTTCCTCCATTTAATGAGATACTCTGAAATGGATCTATTCCTCAGCTGGTGAATTCTTGTGTCAGTGATGGCTTCAGGCTCCAATATGATTTTTCCTTCCTCGTTAAGTTCTGTAAATATAGTTTGAACTGGGATCTTGTCACCTATAACCTTCTTTAAGCATGAAACATGGAAAACTAGGTGTACTCGTGAAGATGCAGGCAACTCCAATTTGTATGCCATAGTACCAATCTTTTGCAACACCTTATAAGGTCCATAGTACTTTGGTGATAATTTATTATCCTTCTTGGCTTTCTTGAGGGACATCTGTTTGTATGGTTGTAGTCTTAAAAACACCCAATCCCCTACTTCAAAACTCCTTTTAACTACGATGTTGATCTTCTTGTTGTTTCATGCGATTTTGTGCCATGGTCAGGTTGTCCTTTAAGATTTGGAGAATTTGTTGTTGATTCTCGATGTGATATTTCACTACTTGAACCTTAGATTTTTCTTTTAGAGAAGAAGTGATGGAAGGAGGGTGGTATCCATAAATTTCCATAAATGGTGTCATTTTTGTTGCAGTATGAAAGGAAGTGTTATACCACCATTCTACCAAGGGTAACCATTTGAACCAT
>ML808702.1:166461-186026 GCA_009831015.1 Picea engelmannii | reverse complement strand
TACATTAACTAAATCATTGTTCAAAGTGGTTTCAACGACCTGTGTATTTCATTTGAAAGAAATTTACAAACAACCTATATATTAATTTGAAGGTAAATTACAAGACAACCAGAGTGTCCTTGAAAACCAAAGTTTAAATTTAATACAGTGGATTACCCTAGGGAAAGGACCCCTTTATCCATGGTTGACATAATCTAGAAGTTGCGTCTAAGCGTAAATACTAGAACTAGAATATCCTTTCAAGTAAGAAGGATCCCTTGAATCCTCTCCCTCGAAATATATAAACCTGTTGAAACAAAAGGGTAGGGTTAGCAAACCATAATATCCTTTAAAGAAAATGAAGGAAATGAACTTGCATAACTAAACAAGATGAAAGAGTACTTATCTTGAACTCGATGAAGGATCAATTCACCACTAGAACTGGTGTGATGATATGCCCACGACCAAAGGGGAAAGTGGATCCTTAATCCTGCTGATGGGTACCCTCACAAAAATGAATCATGGCCCCATCATTAGTTGTTGAAATCTAAGTATAATGTTTCATAAATAAAGAAGGCAAGCAACGATTTATAACAATAAGAATTTAAAGATACAGGAATATAAATCGTTCAGGATTGAATAATCAAACAAGTTGTACATCACATAGAAATAAAGAAATTATAGGTTATAAACCATAATAGTGATAAATAAATATTTATGAGTTGTAAGATTACACGGTGATAAATAGATCAAAGGTGCTTAGTTGTGCAACCCAATAGAGGGTAAAGCTATGCTTTTTCCCAAACAGAACTTAACTCTAAATTACAGAGCTAGAATAACTTACATAATACACAGTCGCAGATGCTACAAAAGGGGTAAAACACTACTTTGTGTATACACGGAACGTAGGTTCACTATTTTTACAGTGTTGGGTAAGTACATGAATTGCAAAGAATTTAAGACAAAAATCTCACAGTTTTAATTATGGTTTTCAATTGCGGGTAAGTAACTCTTCCTTGCATACACAAAGAATAGTATTACGAGTATACACATAGTTAAGTCAAGAAAAAAATTTACCTTTCGAAGGAGTTAATATAGAGTACGAGAAGGGTTAGACCACACTCTTTCTATGTAAATTGAAGTTACCCATGCAATTGTGCCATAGAAAATTACCAGGGGAAATAACGATAGAAGACCAAGGGTTACGATATCAATCCCCACCTATTGAAAACACAGAAGGTAAAAGATATGGACTAGAAAATGGAATCGCCCAATTTGTTTCTCTTTTTCCATTACCAAATGAAAAATTCCAAGCAGAGGGAGTATTTTTAGTGCCCTATGTTTCAGCCATATGGAGTTTAGGATTTAAACCACAAAACATAGTTTTATTGTTACACAAAGTAAAAAATAAGAATAACTACAAAAGGGTTGTTTTCTACACCATTTTATCCAACCCATACATAATAGTTAATAAAAGTACAAAACGCTAAACAATTTCTGGGATAGAGTCATGAATTTTATAGGGTCAACATTCAACGTAGTCCATAGATTTTTTAGGGTTTCTACAGAGAATAAGTATGTGTGTGTGTGTGTGTGTGTGTGTGTAGAGTAATGGTCAAACAATGACTCATAGCATAATAAATAAAATGAAAAAGAACACAAAAGAATCATCCCGAAAAGATAACACCAGGCCACCATTAGAACCCTGGTAGAAACCACCCTCTAAGGTGAGACACTAATATTTATAACCATCAAACGAGTTTTTATCCATAAGAATTATAGAAATCAGGAATAAAGAAGTGCAGATATTACTTGCACCGAGAGGAATTATGAATAGGATTCATCTTCCATGTCCATTACCAGGGATGAGTTTCCATTTCAAAGCTGCCAGCCTTACACATGAATGGAGCCACAAGGGTATGTATAGAAAATGAAACAAACAGGGTTTTCACAAATAATAAAATCACACAGAGGCATAGAAATTGTTCGTGAAGCCAACATGAACAATGAAGGGGATAAACTCGAACACAATGAAAAAATGCACAGTAATGTGTGAGTGGAATGCATAGTATCGTAGCCATGTGAATGAATAGATATGGTGATCCTGCATTGGGCATGACTACCCAAGCATCCAATATGAGACAAACCTATTTTAAATGACATATCTAGTTGTAAATGAAATTACAGACTGATATGACCCGCCATTAGCATAGCTTCCAAACATATTCAATGCTGAGATATGATACAAGTTGTGTAGGGTTAACATGGTTAGGTATAGGTTCAGACGTGGCACCTTTGCAAGACTAGATGTGTTATGGCATAGGATACCTCAATGTATGTGTTGTCATAACCACCCTATAATGATCCCTTTGTAATGATAACACTTGTTCACATATCAACTAGTTAATGTGTTAGGACATGAACTATATGTGGTGGAAAGTTCTTGTTACAAAACAGGATTTGTGGAATAGTGAAAATATATATTAATTCATATAANAGAACTCCATGTATGGATTTATATATATAAGTAAGTGTTAGGATTTCTCTTAAAGATTTCAAATCTGAATATGCTATGATTTCTATATATGTGTTATGTCTTTTGGAAAAAACCACTTATATAGATATATTATGATAAGAGTAGTATCCATGTTATGATATGGATACTATAGTCCCAATATGGACATAGTAAAAAATTGCAGATGTCATTTTTGATAATACAAATATAGTGAGCAGGCTAAACGCTAGTCTATTATTCACAATTTTGTATGCACTGAAATATTTTAATAGCATGACTTCACTTAGATAAGATAACTATCTTAGTTTCAATTGCTTTCAATTACGAGGAGGGACGTGTCGTAATTTTGATAGAGACGATATTAGAGTTATGCTTGATCAAGTATTGCAGAGTCAAGGAGTTTTAATGAACCTAACATTTTTTTTTATTTGGTAAATTTGGGGTGCATTACACTTTAAAACTAGAGTAAATCTATATTTTGTTTTAACCATGATAGGGGATTTCTTTCATTCTGGTTGAAAGATTTAACAACAAAATCTAAACATCACATAGTATATCTATAATTGTTATAACTTGAAATTTCTTGAATTTAGTACAAAAATAATAACTAAAATAATAATTTCAGAATTACCTCTTGAGGAAGAAGGCCGTCCTATTGAAAATGCTTGTTGAAAGTGTTTTCCTGAATGATTTCTTGAAACTGCCTTCCTGAAACTGTTTCCTCCCATCCAGCTAGGAATAAAGCCTCTCCGACTCCCTAGCTCCTGGAAATTAGATTCACTAGCCTGGGAGCCCAAAATCCCAGCAACCGGTCCACTAGACCTAAATCTTATTTCAATTTCCCTCCAATTCCATTTCTCCCATTTCCTTCTCCAACCCTCTCTTACTCTCTCAATCCCCTTCTCCCCTTGCCAACCTCCTTTCTTCTCCTCTCTCTTGAATCCACCCCCCATTTAATTCCCATATTCATTATGCCCCCATTAATTACTTCACCTACCTTTTTAATAATAAAATAATAGAAGATTGAATATAATTATTTAAATAATTAATCTAACTTACCCTAAATAAATTACAATCATTAATTAATAATGTTGGGATGTTACATACACTCACCCTTCAATAAAATTCATCCCGAAGTTATAATAATTTACAATACAACGAAATAAAACATGATTCTTAGATCTAGATTAAATAAGTGACATCATCAATTTAAAACACTTATACATACTAGTGTACCTTGAAGGGCATGCAGGTGTAGCTAGCACATAAATGACTCGCACGTGTTAAAATGACAATAATTATCACAACTAATGCAATTCTTATATGCATCCAATCCAATCACCAAGACGATACATTTCATAAAGGATAGTAAACCATTTAAAATGTTCGTAAAATCTCTCAATTATATTAATTTAGCACAAGCAACATTCACTTAGATAATTGTAGTTCAATTAAGAATATATGTGTGTGTGTGTGTGTGTGTGTGTGTTGAACAAGAGAAAATCAATAAATTCTACTATAATTTGAAAACTCCACACTCTCTCAACTATTTCTAGTCATCCTTCCTCCATAACCTACTTCCATCTTCCATCCCTATCCTTCCTTTGCTGAAGTATCTTGGAGCATCAACTATATTGACCTGACTCCAGATAGAACCCGTAAGAGAAAGTGTCAACTCTCTTGACCAAGCTTCCCAAGAAGGAAACTAGCAGTCATCATCACATGTCTAGGGGGGTGTGATCTAACAATATCCTCCCATGACTCTAGGTTTCATAGGATACACAATGGGAAATTCCTCCACCCCTCCTAATCGAACTAGGGTCAACACCCTACCATGGACAATACAGTGGCACTGTGTTGCTGGGATTTTTTCATCGTATTTTCAATTTCAGGCAGTACATTCAGGAATTTTTTGTACCTAAAAACCTAGACATGTCCACATATCATAGCAATGCAATTAAACCAACATAATTTCACATAAAAATATTCATACCATATTGTTTCCTGGTTGATGTTCATGGCATCAACCTTTTATTACCATTATCCTTTGGCTATTTCATATCCCATTAACCTGTAGATTATCCTATAACACAAACTCATACATATCTATGCATTATTATCATGTAAATGCACTTAATCATATCCTTAATTTAGTATCGATGTACCAACAACTTTAAATTTCAAAATTTTCAATTTAGAAATAGGTTTCATAATATCCATCAAAATTGAAATAACGATAAACATTCATAGAATTGACATTCACATAGGTCCATATGTCTAAAATTTCAAGTGTATCATTAATAGTTTCACAATTAATAGAAAATAAAATATGATTAGGGATTAAGTAATTCTAGTTGTATAAGTCAAAAGGGGAATTACATCGGGAAACTCTATCCCAAAGTTATGGTCAAAAAAACAAAGTGAGGGATGGTCTTAATGCATGGTCTCTACATCCTCCAAGGTAGTAGATCTTGGATTACGTTGGTCCCACTCGACCTTCATTAGATTGAAATAAGTTTAGGCTACTACTATATTAATTGTTTCTACCCCATTTATCGAACCTCCATTGTGTCCCAACTCAAATCAAATAAAGAGTAAGTTTCCTACCAGGGTCCATTCCACATTCCACAATTACTTGTATTAAGGACTTATTTTCTCACAATTGTTGTTCATATCCTTTATACCTACATGTTATTTTCCTACTTTGGCCTCTTGATTAAATGCGCACTCCTCGGAGAGCGATCGCTCTCACCAAGACCTTATTTTCACCCGGCCCGGAGAACTCAATGGTTCTCTTATCTCCCAAATGGAAGATCTGCACCCACAGTTCAATCCGCTCTCCTCCTTCCTTGACTTATCGAAGGATTGGAACTTCACTCCTCGCAAGTTCAACTGTTATACATTATCTCCTCGGATCCTCGAGACTTGAGATGCATCAGTCAATGCTGACCTACATCCTCCGCTATCGGGACTTCGCTTTATCGCCTTTCGTCGATCGAGACACTTAACTTTTGGAGTTCAAACTCCCGAGAACCGATGTACCGAGATGTTGGCAACTCGCAATCTCGCTTCCTCGAATCCTCGTCACTCGCGAGACCAATCTCTTGGTCCTTCAACTCCCGAGACCCGATGTCCTGAGATCACCTACCCGTCACTTGGCTATGACTCAACTATGCACGAAATCGTCGGGACTTCGCTTCTCGCGATCTCGCGATTTCCTTTACGCAAATTAGGAGCATTACCTCACAAACTCCTGAAACGCCGATCCACAAGTCGAGTCACGTTCCTCATGATCCTGCTTGACGCTTTTGCTCTCCAAAACTTCAAACTTTCTTCTCATGCACTGTAGACTTCACGTCCACCTTTCCCTCGCCGCACCCTCGAACAAGAAGTGTCTCTCCACGAGACGACTCACCAACCTATGACCCTTCCTCTCGATCTACTCATGCGACTTCTCTTCTTTTCCCTTCGAAAATCTTGAAGGCCTATCCCTCCAGAACTTTGACGACTTAAATTTATCCAGGAATAACTCCTTGCACGCACCCTTTGCGGCAACTTCCTCAATCACGACTAAGTGATGAAATCTTTGAACCTGCGCACCCCTGCAACAAAATTCCTTCAACTCTTCACTCAGAATCGCAAATCTGAGTCTTCATCTAGCCTGCGCACACCTTGCACAGCTTCGGTGCCAAACGTGCACTTCTGAGATGAATGGAAACAAGAGCTATCTCTAAGTAAACCCTGCAGTCACGCACTCCTTGCGGACAAAATTCAACTGCACTCCTTGCAGGAATTCTCTGGTTTGTTTAGAGAAACAATTGAAACTTATTTCCCTATTCTCTCAGGCTTAAATCCACCCATGAAATCACATACACAACATATAAAATCAAGTGCATAACAGGAAGCAAATACTCATGAGCATAACATCAACAATACACAGAGAATAACACAACCATGGAATTGAATCAAAGATTTTCTATTAATTCAATATCTGTACATGGTGGTTCTGCTCACAATTTCTCTACTTTGCTCTTCTCTCTTCTTTCTCCTTTTTCTCAATAATAATGTTACAATGTACTAAGGAGGGTGTCTATATCCTGTTTCCCTCTCGAATTCCTAAGCTATCAAATCTATAATTAAAATCCTATCTAACAACATTAAAACTATTAAATGCCTCAGCTACCTAAGGACGAGAGCTTAAAGGCTCAAGGTCCCCTTTACAATACAAGTGCGCTTCTTTATGAATGACTTCAATAAAGAGCGACGCAACAATTTCCAAAGTATTTCAAAAATTTTAGGCGTTGTCCAGCTGTCCTTTCTACTCCATGCGTTGGCTCGCTTGATGTGTTGTGGATGCTCCTGCATCATATTCCTCGGCTCGAAAAAATTCATGGGCTCCTGTCCATGAGCTCCTGCACAGTCTGTCCATGCTTCTATATTTCTTCTTCTATCTCCCAGCTGGCATCTTCTACTGGGTGATTCTTCCATTTTACCAGGTACTCAAAGTACTGCTTGAGCCTAGTCTTCTTTCCCACTCTCTTGTCCAATATGCACTCCATCTGCGACTTCTGTGCAACTGGTAATTGCTTCTTCCACTGGATCACTGGCTTCTCAGCTCCAGTGTCTGCTTCTCCAGTCCTGTATGAGTATAAATCTGAAACATTGAATATCGAAGATATCCCGATGCCATCCGAAAACTCAATCTCGTAGGCATTTTCCCCGAATTTCTTCAGCACTCTGCACAGTTCGATCTTCTTCATCTTGAGCTTGTTGTATGTGCCCATTGGGAACCTTTCTTTCCTCAAGTGCACTAGAACCATATCACCAACCTCAAACTGAAGTTGTCTCTTCTGCTGATCGGCTCTGCACTTGTACTCCTGATTTGACTTCTGCATTCGTTGCTTCACCTTTGTGTGAAGTTCCCCCATCGCCTCACTGAATTCTTCAGCGCTCGCACTACTAGTTTTAGCCTTTTCTGAATCCCTGAATTCAGAAACTCCCCTTGGTTGTGTTCCATACACAATCTGGAATGGGATTTTGCTTGTACTCTGATTCACTGAATCTTTGTATGCAAACTCCGCCTGTGGCAAAATGTTGTCCCAGCTACTATGGTGCTCTGTCACCAAGCTTCTCAACAAGTCCCCTAGACTTCTGTTGACCACCTCCATCTGTCCATCTGTCTACGGATGGTAAGCTGAACTAAACGCCAAGTCAGTTCCCAGCTTCTTCCATAGTGTCCTCCAAAAATGACCTATGAATTTTGTATCCCTGTCCGAGACTATGCTTCTCGGCAATCCATGCAATCTGACGATTTCTTTGAAAAACAAGTTCGCGATGTGGGTCGCATCGCTGGTCTTTTGACACGGGATAAAATGTGCCATATTTGAAAACCTGTCCACCACCACAAAGATAGAATCGACCCCTCTTTGCATTCTCGACAATCCCAATATAAAATCCATGCTAATGGCCTCCCATGGCCTCTCGGGTATGGGCAATGGTTGATAAAAACCCGCGTTCTTCTTTTGGCCCTTCGAATGTTGACAAATCCTGCATCTTTCAACAAATATTTTGACATCCGCTCGCATGCCTGGCCAAAAATACGATTCGCTCAGCTTCATGAATGTTTTTTCATGGCCAAAATGACCTGCTAATCCTCCACTGTGCTTCTCTTTCAGCAGATTCTCCCTCATGGAGCAATTTGGAATGCACAGTTGATTTCCTCGAAACAACAATCCCTCTTGGATCAGGTAGTCTATCCATGGGCTCCGATCCTTGAGAACTAGATTCTCAGTTGCTTCATATGCTTCTCCGAAGTCTACATCTTCTGCATACATGTCCTTCAGATTTTCAAAACCTAATGTCTTGACTCTAAATTCCTGCAGCAATAAACATTTCCTGCTCAAAGCATCAACCACTTTGTTAGCAGTTCCTGAAATGTGTTTTATCACAAATGTAAAATTCTGCATATACTCTACCCATGTTTCATGCTTTTGGTTCAACTTCTCCTATTGACTCACAAACTGCAATGCATGATTATCGCTATACAGAACAAATTCCTTGGGTATCAAGTAATGCCTCCACTTCTTTAATGCCTGTATGATGGCATAAAATTCTTTATCATATGTGGAGTATTTTAGCTTTGCTTCATCTAGCTTCTCGCTAAAATATTAAACTGGCCTATCACCCTGACTCAAGACCCCTTCAACAGCATACCCACTAGCATCACATTTCACCTGAAATGTCTTCTGAAAATCAGGCAACACCAGAATTGGTTGCTCTATTATCTTCCACTTCAACAGATTGAAGCTCTTTTCAGCCTCTGTTGTCCAGTGAAAAGTCTTGTGTCGCTTCTTCATTGTGTCCATCATCTCTGCGCTAGTTCCACTAAAATTCCTGATGAAATTTCTGTAGAAACTAGCCAAACCATGGAAACTCCTCACCTCAAAAACATTTCGGGGTGATGGCCAATTCTTTATCACTTCCACTTTCTCAGGATCCATTTTCAACTCATTCACCAAAATTACAAAGACCAAATAGATGAGCTTTGTCTTCATGAAGGAACACTTCTTTAGGCTGACCAACAACTTCTCCTACTATAGTCTTCTCATCACAATAGCCAAATGCTTTAAATGCTCAACATTGGTCTTGCTGAAAATCAGTATATCATCTAGATATACGACAACAAAATTCTCGATGAATTCCCTCAAGACTTCATTCATCAGCCTCATGAATGTGCTCGGCGCGTTTGTCAAGACAAATGGCATGACCAGCCATTCGTACAAACCTTCATTTGTCTTGAATGTTGTCTTCCATTCATCACCTTCCCTCATGCGAATCTGGTGGTATCCACTTTTCAAATCAATTTTTAAAAAATAGTTTGCCCCACTCAGGCAATCCATCAGATCATCCATTCTCGGCAATGGAAATCTGTACCTAATGGTGATTTTGTTTATCACTCTAGATTCTATACACATTTTCCAGCCTCCATCTTTCTTTGGACTTAGTACTGTCGGAACAACACATGGACTCAGAATCTCTCTGACTAGTCCTTTATCCAGTAGATCATGTACCTGCCTTTTGACTTCCTTATTCTCCTACGGTGTCAACCTGTACGCAGCTTTATTTGGCAATCTTGCTCCGGTTATGAGATCAATATGGTGACTCACACTCCTCATCGGTGGCAACGAATGAGGTAGTTCATCCACGATGATGTCAGCGAACTCTCCCAGTAGTTCCTGAATCTCCTCCGACAAATCATCCACTCTTGTGCTAGTCAGGACAGTTCTTGGTTTCCTGACCACAAAGAATTGTGGATCTTCCTTCTTCTCCATCTCTGTGAGAAGCTCCTTCCCACTCATGAGAAGTATCGTATTGTTTGCTTCCGGCTTGACTTCCTTATCCTTTATCGGAAGCAATTTGTGTGTTCTCCCATCCTTCTCCAAGGTGTATGTGTTCATCCTCCCATCATGAACAACATTTCTGTCATATTGTCATGGTCTACCCAGCAATACATGACATACATCCATGGGAATAACATCACATAGAATATTATCCTTATATTCAGCCATTTTAAATTCAACCAAGCATTTTTTCGTAACACATACCTGGTGTCCTTTCTGCAGCCATGATACCTTGTATGGACTCGGGTGATTGGTCATCTCCATCTCTAATTTTTCCTCCATCTCGATCGAAACTAGATTATCGGTGCTTCCACTGTCCACTATAACCTTGAATTTATAGCCCTTGGTCTTGCAAGTTGTTTTAAACAGTCTGGTTCTTTGAGCTGTGTCCTCCACCTCTTTCTTGGGTGTTAAGAGAACTTTGTGTACCATCAGTGACTTCCCACTTCCGGTGTCTTCATCCTCAACATCACATCTCTGCTCTTCAGTGATGTGAGCTTCTCCTCTGTCCATTATCCTGTCTGGACAATCAACGTCTTTATGTCCATCCTTCCCACATGTAAAACATGTGATAATTACTCCTCTGCCTCTTCCTCTACCTCGGGTTCAAGGAAAAGTGTTCATGTCAGCATATCCGCCACCCTGCTCGATATGCTGCCTCCTCGACTTAGCATATTGCTGCCTCTGTGAGGTTCTGCCTCTCTCAATTTTACCCTGAGGTTTCTTCCACTCCTCTTTGGGCTTCTGAATTCTTTCTTGGGCAACTTCCTTGCCTCTGGGCTGACTTCTGCCTCGCCCTCACTTTCCTCTCTTACGTCTCAACTTCTCCATGGCTTTCAGAGCCAATTGGTAATCATCTTCCACCGTCCTGATGGTTAGCATGCTTAATTCATCCCTAATGTCATATCTCAAACCATTCAGGTATCTCGCCACCTTCTCATCATCGCTCTCCCGATGACCTGCTCGAATATTGAGCCTATAGAATTCTTCGGCGTACTCCTTCACCGTCATCATCTTCTGTCTCAGGTTCTGTATTCGCCTAAATAGAGTGATCTGGTAATCTCTGGAGATGAACTTCGCTTTCATCTTCGTGATCATCCTATCCCAGCTTTTTATCTTCTGTTTTCCCTTGGAACGTCTGTCCGCTTGCAATTCATCCCACCATAAGGTTGCGTGTCCTTTCAATTTGGTAACATCATGCCTTACCTTCTTATCCTCTTCGATATCCTTGTAATCAAAGTAGGTGTCAAGTGCTCGGATCCAATCCAGCAACTCTTCTGCATCCAAGCTTCCCTTGTACGCTGAAATGTCCATTTTCATCTTGGAACTCATCCTGGTGATGGCTTTGATTAACTGCTCGGTCGATGCATCCTCTGCTGTGACCTCTTCTTCATGTCCAGCTTCCTCTTCCACCTCAGAATCACTGAACTCTCCAGCACCAACCCCGTGTCTCTGTGCTGTCTCCATCTCCTCGAGCCTTGCTCAGAGATCTCTCATCTGGCGTTCCATTTCTGGATTCCTTGTCAGCCTACCTCTTCTTCGAGCATCCATGTCTTCTCGATCAGGTGACTGCCTTTCTCTTTTGGGCGGCATGGTGTGATCCGCTTCTCTCTGCTACCAGAACAAAGAGAACTCTTCTCCTGGATCTGATACCACTTGATGAAATGCGCACTCCTCGGAGCATAATCGCTCTCACCAGGACCTTCTTTTCACCCGGCCCAGAGAACTCAATGGTTCTCTTATCTCCCAAATGGAAGATCTGCACCCACAGTTCAATCTACTATCCTCCTACCTTGACTTATCGGAGGATCAAAACATCACTTCTCGCGAGTTCAACTGTTATATGTTATCTCCTCGGATCCCCGAGACCCGAGATGCGTCAGTCAACGCTGACCTACTTCCTCCACTATCGGGACTTCTCTTTATCGCTTTTCATCCATTGAGACACTTAACTTTTGGAGTTCAAACTCCCGAGAACCGATGTGCCAAGATGTCGGCAACTCACGATCTCGCTTCCTCGGATCCTTGCCGCTCGTGAGACCAATCTCTTGGTCCTTCAACTCTCGAGACCCGATGTCCCGAGATCACCTACCCGTCACTTGGCTATGACTCAACTATGCGCGAAATCGTCGAGACTTCGCTTCTCGTGATCTTGTGATTTCCTTTAGGAAAATTAGGAGCATTACCTCATGAACTCCCGAAACATCGATCCATGAGTCGAGTCACTCTCCTCGTGATCCTTCTCGACGCTTCTGCTCTCCCAAACTTCGAACTTTCTTCTCCTGAACTGTAGAATTCACGTCCACCTTTCCCTTGCTGCACCCTCGAACAAGAAGTGTCTCTCCACGAGACGACTCACCAACCTGTGACCCTTCCTCTCGATCTTCTCATGCGACTTCTCTTCGTTTCCCTTCAAAAATATTGAAGTCCTATCCCTCCTGAACTTTGATGACTTAAATTTCTCCAGGAAGAACTCCTTGCACGCACCCTTTGCAGCAACTTCCTCAATCACGACTAAGTGATGAAATCTTTGAACCTACGCACCCCTGCAGCAAAATTCCTTCAACTCTTCACTCAGAATCGCAACTCTGAGTCTTCGTCTAGCCTGCGCATGCCTTGCATGGCTTCGGTGCCAAACGTGCACTTCTGAGATGAATGGAAACAAGAGCTATCTCTAAGTAAACCCTGGAGTCACGCACTCCTTGCGGACAAAATTCAACTGTACTCCTTGCAGAAATTATCTGGTTTGTTTAGAGAAACAATTGAAACTTATTTCCCTATTCTCTCAGGCTTCAATCTACCCATGAAATCACATACACAACATATAAAAGAAAGTGCATAACAGGAAGCAAATACTCATGAGCATAACATCAACAATACACAAAGAATAACACAACCATGGAATTGAATCAAAGCTTTTCTATTAATTCAATATCTGGACATGGTGGTTCTGCTCACAATTTCTCTACTCTGCTCTTCTCTCTTCTTGCTCATGTTTCTCCATAATAATGTTACAATGTACAAAGGAGGGTGTCTATATCCTGTTTCCCTCTCGAATTCCTAAGCTATCAAATCTATAATTAAAATCCTATCTAACAGCATTAAAACTATTAAATGCCTCAGCTACCTAAGGACGAGAGCTTAAAGGCTCAAGGTCCCCTTTACAATACAAGTGCGCTTCTTTATGACTGACTTCAATAAAGAGCGGTGCAACAATTTCCAAAGTATTTCAAAATTTGTAGGTGTTGTCCAGCTGTCCTTTCTTCTCCATGCGTTGGCTCGCTTGATGTGTTGTGGATGCTCCTGCATCACCTCTATCCCTTTTAGTTTCATCAATTTCACTTTTCAAGATACTTCTCTCACTAACGACCCGTCATGTATTTATATATGTCATTTATCTATTATATTTTATTGTATACAATTTGCATCTTTATTGACACATCATACCTTATTACTTTATTCTTCTTGTTTACACAACATTTACATCCATTTTCATTTATACCTTTATCACCTTTTAATTCTTCTAATATTACACCTTATATTTCTCAAGCAATGTACTGATTTACCGACTCATACACCATTCTTTATTTCAAAACCCTGATTATATATTTGTCCTAATACTTCATTTTCCATAACCATTAGTTATTATCTATCGTATGTTTTATTCTCCTTTCAACCTATGCATCTCTTAGCTCCATATTATCATCATTATCATTACCCCATTTTTATTTGCAACTTATATATCTGCATTAATATTTATTCACATCAATTCTTAGTTGTTGTTATACTTTCATTTCCTTCACTTTTAATATATCATTGGTATCCTATACTTCCATATACACATTATCACATCTCTTCATTATCATCTATTTATATACTCGCCATTGGCATATCTTATATGTACTTAATTGTACACTCTCTCTTTGTCTAACTAACACATTATCCCTATCTATTATTGTAACGTAGACATTGTATACATTTTAAGATGTTTATGTAAATTATTTATTATTTCCTAAGTTCACTTCATAATTCCTATAGATAGCTTATATTACACAATCCGACATATATATTCACAAATATGTCTCTTTTTCTTTTGCTACCATACTATTATTATCCATTTGTCATTCTTACCTTTAGTTAATCTATTATATATATACTAATTTTATTTTGTTTCATAGTATATGTCTTTATACCAATCATGTTATAATTATCAAATTTGTTCCATATATTATTATTTATTTACATTCATTATTGTTGTTCTATATCTTGTGTGGTGATAAGATGTTATGCTTTACAGTAATAAATTATTATAATATATTTATTTTTGTGAAAAGTTTTACATCAAACTCTTCTTCTATAATGCTTATACAACCTTTTGTATTATGCACATATTTCCTACACTCCATAATTATATGATTTGCTAAAGATAACATATATATGATTTTCTATATGTACCTTTATGATAACTAGAATACTTACTTCAATACTATCGATAATGTTAATAAATATCTAATCTTCTTGCACTACTCTTACCAATGTAGTAACCACTTATCTTGTTCTCACTCTTAATACTCTTAGTATTAATTAATCACTTTATCTTGCTGTAATAACATCATTGTAATATTATACATTCACACTCTTTTTTTCACTAAACATATGTTGTACTTATGTTCTCATATTTACGTACTATTTTCCTTCGTTTCTTTCATTTCTTTAATCTTTTATTTGTTATTCATATTACCACCTCATTATATCTCATATAGCTTACCATTATAATTTTTTATTTATAACACTCCTTTTGTAACTATATACTTACCTTTAATTGTTTCTACATCAGTATTGCTTTCTCGTGAACCCTTGCAGATCTCGTATGCTCACCAGAATGATCATTATTATGCACTAAGGTGCAATGTAACTAACCATCTCTTGTTATTCTATATATACATATTTATAATGTCTAACATCATTACTTCATTGACCAACTCTTTTATACTACCAATTATCACCACAACCTTTCACCTTACACATATATTTCATATATGCTTCATTTATACTTCACTATTTTATGTATCCTATTACATCTTTATTTGTAGTACAGATTCAATATTATTTATACGTTGTGCAATTTACACAACGTCTACTCACTACCTATTTATTATTCTCACTGTCCCTAATAACATCACTCATTCATCATTGGTCTACTAATGCATTAATGAATATATTCTTCATGTTATATATATATATATATATATATATATATATATATATATATATCTTCTTCTAGTAAACACTTACATTATTATTCAAACCATCATTTATGATATTGGCTCTATACACTTTCATTTGTATTTATCATTTATTCTTTAATTACTAAGCTATCTTTAATATGGTTATCAATATCAATAAAAAACAAATTGACATTAAAATTCTACATAACATTATTAATATTCATTAAAACGTTCTTAGCCTTAGAAATTCTTAAAACACTATTTTATTTTGTTTAATTATAATTTAAATTATATTCTACATTTAGTCATTTCACCCTACAATAATATTTATAGAAAACATCAAATAATTATTAAATTATACAACTCTATCTTGAGTGTCATTTTCTCAAATTTAATCTTATCTTACATTTGGTTATTCCAACCATATTTTAGCATAAAAAATGGAAAACACCATGTAATTATCTAAGTACCTATTAAACGTGTAAATAAATCTTATTTCAATTGTGACTCACTCTATATTTTACTTAAAAATTATACATATATGAACTTATAGAACATTAAAATATGTCTTCAACTTTATATATATATATATATATATATATATATATATATATATATATATATAAAGTTGAATTAAGGAAGGAAGTTTAAAAGGTAAAAGAAGCCAGGAAAGAAGGAAAATGGGCAATCATTAGAAATCGAGAAGATATTGTTAGAGATAGAGACCAGAAGTATAATAACAAATAGGAATTTGGGACACTCAGGATCCTTTTTTGGAATTGTCGTGGATTTCCATGGCGCAAAGGTCCTATGATAAGTAGGATCCTGAGTGATATTGATATTATGTCTCTAGTTGAAACTTGGGAGCATGAGAAGTCTAAGGTCCCTAACATGGAAGGATTTGTCTTGTGGTTGGCATGGAACAAAAAATCTCATTGTAGAGGGATAGGAGGCATAGCTTGTTATATTAGAAAGACCATTTTTCCTCACATTCAACTTCATAAGATTGACCCTCTTAGCCAATACATTTGGATAGAAATTTCAGACACCAATGCTAAGAATATGTATATAGTAATTTGTTATTTTGCACCTATTAATTCTGTTTTTTATAAGAAAACAAATCTAGATAAAAATTGTCCCTGTAATAATTTAGAACGAGATATTTATAATTTGAAAAATGAAGGTAATATCCTCCTACTAGGAGACTTTATTGTTAGGAATGCAACTAAAAAAGATACTCTTTTAAGTAATGACTCTAACCATAATCCTTTATGGCTAGATGAGGACCTTGTTTTATCTAATAGCTACAAAAGAAGCTCTGAAGACCTAATTGAGAATTTGTTGGTATTGAGTTGGTCAATCTCTACAGATCTCAAGACCTAATAATTTGCAACAGAGTAATGAAGTGGCCAAACTCCAACTACATGACTTGTATTCATGGGCTAGGTAGTAGTGTTGTAGATTATGTGATATGTGATATCCCCATTTCCAACCAAATAACAACTTTTGACCTTTTAAATGACCATGAGCTTGACTCTTATCATAAGCCTTTAACCCTAACTATAAAATTATCCATGCATAGGAGCACCATTGAAGAGAATTATGATAATCAAAGGAATTTGTGTTTTGACAAAAGTAAAGTTGACATTTTCTTAAAGGATTTAAATAATAATTTAAACCTCCTAACTTATAAGGACAACATTGAAGAACTCTATCATAATTTTACAACTTCCCTTTCCACTTCTATTAACAAGTTCTCTTTCAAGGTATCCCATAAAACGAAATATAGAACGACCAACCCTTGGTATGATAAAGAATGTAAAATAGCTAGGAAAGCCATTAGGGATGCTTCTAATGGGTCCTTAAAACTCAATAATATCAATAAGTACAAAGCCCTAATTAAAAGGAAAAATATATATTATATCAATAAAAGGCAAGAGCAACTTTCACAACTATACAAGTTGGATCCTAAGAAGTTCTAGAGCCAAATTCTAAAATGCAATACTAAAGAAAATAATAGGATTCACTTAAGGGAATGGAATTCATATCCTAAAAGTCTTTATGAGTTCCCTAATGCCATGGGCAACATTCCTATTGTCCCTACAAAGGAAGAAGTTTTTTCTTTAGATGACATAGAGTTCAGGGTTAGGAGGCTTGCAAATGAGAAAGCTAAGGACATTGAAGGCTACCAAGTTAAAAATTTTCAAATTGGAGGGCCAATCCTTATCCCTCACATACACAAGCTCTTCAATTTAGTATTCAAGAAGGGCTTCCCTAAACCCTGGACACAAAGTCTTATTGTTCCTATTTTTTAAAATGGGGACAAAAACATTCCCTTTAATTATAGGACCATTATGATTAGCCCGATTTTAACCAAGCTTTATGGAATTATTTTGGAAAAGAAGATTAGCCTTTGGCTAGAAAGCCATGGTAAAAGAGATAAAGGTTAGGTCGGGTTTAAGAGATATCATTCAACTGTAGACCATCTTGTTACCTTTAGGATCGTTGTAGAGGAATTATGTAATACTAAAACCAATTTTTTTTGTTGTTTTGTGGACTTTAGAAAAAATTTTGACATGGTTCCTAGGAAAAACCATTGGAATAGGTTGGAAGAGATAAAAGTGCTTCTCGAGTTGAGGGCTGCTACAATAAGGATGTATGAGAAATTTATTTCTAAGCTTAAAAACATTGAGGGCTGGTCAAAAGAGATTAACTGCAATATTGGAGTCAAACAAGGTTGTCCCTTGTCCCCTACCCTTTTTGGTATATACGTTGAAAATTTAGAAGAATGCTTGGAAAAAGCAGGTTGTGTCGGCCCTACTCTCACTTGTATAATCATAAATCTTATTCTTTATTTCAATGATATTGTTCTTATGGAAAGGAGTCCCCATGATCTTGAAAACCAACTAAGAATCCTCAAGGATTTTTTCTCCAATATGGGTACGACTATTAATATCGATAAGACTAAGTTCATGATTATTAAATCCAATAAGATCCCTTATGATACCTTTGTATATCACAACAACAACTTGGAGGAAGTGAATTCATACAAAGATGTTGGAATTCATATTCACCACAAACTCAATTGGAATTATAGCATTGAGAAAAAGATTATTAGGGGATGGAAAGCTTATTATGGGCTTGAAAACAATTTTAAATCAGTTGATCTTTGGAGTTGGGATAAGATGAAACTCCTCTTTGAGACTCTTGTTACACCTATTATTCTTTATGGACATGAAGTCTGGTGTTGTAGTATCTCTCATGAATTTTGGAGAAAGATAGAGAAAATACAAAAGAATTTTATAACCTATAATCTCAAAATTAAAGGACATACACCCTATCCCATCCTCCTCATAGAAACAAGCCTCTCCCCCATTGAGATCATGGCTATGACTAGATACCTAATGTATAAGAACAATCTAAACAACATGGAAAACAAGAGGCTACCTAAAATTTCTTCAAAAAGAAGTCATAACCACCATCGACTCAAGCGAGAATGGCATAAAGATGTCCGGTCTTGGCTAAACTATTGGGGAATCATGGAAGAAACCATTTTGCAGAATAAAGATACTATTAAAAAAAAACGTCAAATCAAAATTTAAGGAAAAAATGTGGTGTTATAAAGAGTTAAAGGAAAAAAGAAAATTAAGGTATTATAACTATGTAATCAACCCTAATCTAGAAGATCAAAATTATCTATCTGTTTTGCCAAGTGTAAAGAAAAAAATAATCATTGCTAAGATAAGAACAAATTCTCATGAGCTCCATAATGAAACTGGGCATTGGTCAATTCCTAAAATGCCATGGGATGAAAGAGTGTGTCACCTTTGTGACACTAAGAAGGTAGAAGATGAAAAACACTTTCTCTTAGATTGTCCAGCCTATACCAATATTAGATCTCATTTTCAAAATATTGATCACACTACCAACCTTCCTAACCTCTTAACTCAACAAAAGTATGGTGATCTTGGAAAGCTTCTCTTAATACTTTTCGAGCACAGAAACAAAATTCTAAAAAATCACAAGTAATCACTTACCCTCTTAAGATCCGATGTACCAATTAAATCTTAGTGAACACTAATCATCATCATCATCATCATATAACTATTAAAAAAACACATATTCATTAACACTATTATTTATAAATGAAACAATTATTTATTTTATTTATAAATAAAATAATTATAAAAACTATTTAATAAAAAAAAACATAAAATAACATAAAATTAAAAAAATTAAATTAAAAAAACACATATTCATTAACACTATTATTTATAAATGAAACAATTATTTATTTTATTTATAAATAAAATAATTATAAAAACTATTTAATAAAAAAAACCATAGAATAAAAAGAAAAAACAAAAAAACAAATTCGGTAGGTAACAGGGGCCTTGCATGAGGCATGCCTCCCCATGGTCATCCAAATAATAAACTAATATG
>ML808702.1:117015-147220 GCA_009831015.1 Picea engelmannii | reverse complement strand
GGCTTAAGTACAACAGTGAAGATGGAAGGTTCAGAGAGGTGAATGATCGAAAGAAGACATCGGAATCCTTTAAGGATTTGAGGACAATAAGCTCAGGAGGAATAGCGTTCTTATATGCGCAGGAAGCTCAGGAAAGAGACTGAGAGCCGTCAGATCTCACTCAGAAATCCCGACAGTTGTTGGATCGGGAGAAGCTGCGCAGATGTTAAGCGCAGGAGTTGGCGTGTAGAAGAAGTGATCTGAGCCATCATATTGGAAGTAGATACCCGTCAGCCACAGGATCTGCAGAAAGTGCCCAGAGGTTAAGCCCTAGTGTGCAGAGGAGAAATCCTGGACAAGTCATCGGGATATAGGAGAGAGAATCCTACCCGTCAGATCGAACAAGAGTTGCACAAGGTTTATCATCGGGAAAAGACAAGGTGAAATTTCGACGGGATCTGTATCGTCCATTCATATGGACGCGTGGCAGCCAGGAGTCTTCATCGGAGATTCGGGGATCGGGACTTTGAAATGTCCAATTCACTCGACAATGAAAACCCCGAAATCGCGATATGCAATTTCGTGATTTGATCACAGCCGTTAATTCAAGCAGAGATCGGGACCATCCACATGTAGATAGGAGGCTTCATTGGAGTTTTAGGGATCGAGATTTCAATATGCAAAGAACACAATGCAACAAAAACCCCGATTTTGCAATATGCGAAATCCCGACTGAATCTGCACTGTCAGATCAACATGTGATCTAGACCGTTGATCCAATTCACGACAGCAGTCCACGTCAGCTAGGGACACGTCGCACAACTAGGTAATGATAGGTGGTAGGCAGATTCAACACTTCAGGCACTTGTAAGTCATGAATCAGAGTGACACGTGGCAGTATTTAACACGTGTCAAACCACGTGTGACGTCAGCAGAATATCGGGGATCGGGACTTTGTAATGCCAAATCTCTTGAAATCAAGAACTCTGAAATCGCGATATGTGATTTCGCGATGTAATCACAGCCGTTGGATAAGAATGAGATCTGGACCGTTGATTTCCTTCATCGGAGAATCAGGGATCGGGAATTCTACAGGCATGTGCATGACGACATCAAAAATTCTGAAACCCCGATGAGAGGTTTGACTGAGGTCATGTGTTGACGGTCACATGGACCATTGTGTAGCCGGAAGGGGCTAAAGCTCGGGAAAGGAGCACATCGGGGATCGGAGAATCGGGAGTTCCGAGTACATGTGCATCTCGTCACTGAAAACGCCGAAACCTCGATAGAGAAACATAAGGTTGTGGTCACGGAGTGAAGGTCACATTGACTGGGAGCTAAGCTCAGGAGGGCTAGCGTATGAAAGCAGCCATCGGAAATCGGAGAATCGCAAGTCCGGAGGACTTGTGGATTTTGACATCGCAAATGCCGAAAGAGCGATGAGTGAAATCCCGATTAGATCTGAACCGTTGGATCAAGTATTGATCGGAGGGTTGTTGTTCTTCCCCACACATTAACACTTCTGTTATGAATCCGTTAAGAGAAATGGACTGATAATGCGAAATCAGTTAGTGTTTCAGTTGCTAAGACAGGTGTTCTTGTTTCGGCTGAAAAAAAGGCGAAGTGGAACCGTTGGTGAGGTGTGTGTAAAAGAAAATGAGACAGACTGTGCATGGGGGGTGATTCTGGAAGAAAAAGAGCTTGTAATTGAAACAGAAAGGATGAGCTCGACTGTTACAGAGAAGACGAAGAGTCTCAACTGCCAGAGAGGCTGAGGAATCTCAGCATATCACCCAGTGATGTTGAACGCGTGTGAAATGGGCCAGAGAAGCTGAAGAGTTACTATGAGTATCAGGCAGAGCACTCGAGAGGTGGAGGATATGGGCACGGTGTGAGCATACAGAGGATATACACACATTGCATGTAGAATGTGCACAGAAACTATAAGTACACAGTGCAGAGAAGAGATGAGTTTGTTGTTGCCATTGTTGTTGGAGTTATTGTGGTCGTTGTGTAGAAAGATTGAAGTGTGAGAAAGGAGGCAGAGCACAGGAGTAGAAATACACAACAGAGGAAGATTGCATGAAAGGGACATGGTGCAGAGAGTATAAATGGAGAAGAAAATAAAGTGCAAGGTGGGTGCAGAAGACACTGATGCAGACAGGGTAGAGCAGTGCAACAGAATAGCGACAAGACTGGTAAGCCATTGAATAACTTTATTGCGCTGTAATGAGTTTAAGTTATGAAGATTTATATTTGTGGGAGGTTGGGAGGTGCTCGGGAGGATTGTTGTCCTCAGAGGATCAAGTGGGTGCTTGAACACAGGGAGTTGTAGCTTCCATCTGGTTGCAACCAGAGAAAACAGGGTGGCAGGGTGGTGCAAGGGAGAACTCTTGTTCTCTGTTATACAGGTCGGTGCCTGTATGATTGGAAGTTGGTGCTTCCATCCAGTTGGTGCTGGAAACTCACAGGGAGTTGGTGCTTCCTTCTAGTTGGTTATAGAGAAACCAGGGAGTTGGTGCTTCCTTCTAGTTGGTGCTAGAGAAACCAGGGAGTTGGTGCTTCCTTCTAGTGGGTGCTATAGAAAACAGAGAGTTGGTGTTGTCAGCAAGTTGTAGCTTGCAAAACAGAGGTTGCAGCCTCATTATGAGTTGGTGCTCATATGTATGATAATGTAAAGAATGTAACTATTAGTTATCATATAAAGAAAAAGAGGTTTTTACCCTGTATGGGTTTCCTCAGGAAATATCTGTCTCTGTGTTTCTCATATGTGTGACTGATGTTGAATTTTCCATTGTTTATTTCCCTGCATTATTGTGATTATCATTTAGTGTCTCAGCAAAGAGTTTAAAAGAAGCATAATTGTTTAAGCACAGTAACAACTAATTCACCCCCCCCCTCTCAGTTGTCCAACAGACTATTCAATCACATAAAATAGACTTGGGCTCATCTGAGCATGACCTCCATCAATGGTGGCCCTAATCTCCCTAGAGCTCCTAAAAATTCAAGGTAGAAAAACCTACAAAATAAGTCTTCAAATGGCTTTGAAAACTATGCCAATGGATTCATAACATCCAGAAACCCCTAGCTGAGCTGTTTTAGCACCTCATTTGGCCAAAAAATGAAGAAGATAGGCCTCCTGCCATTTTCCTCCTTCAAGCTTGTTGTCTCTAGTTTGCCAATTCACACTCCTGTTTGAGTAACTTGGCTTCTAGGAGTTTCCCGAGCCTAAAACCAACACATGCACCATTTCCACAATTCACACAAAATTTTCAAATAGTTAGGGAACTAAGGCCCCCAAAGATGGAGGTTTTGGGTGCATGGGGGGGGGCATATGGCCACATCCTAGCGCATAAAAGGACACTCTTTGCATGATCTAATGTGAGTGAGACACGTGATGGGCATGTGGTGTTGTAACCATTTGAAAATCCACACGCATGAACCTGCGTGTGGCCAAGTCATATGGTTCACATAGAAATCGGGGGATGGGGCTAAGCCCCAGCCTGGACGTGCCCAAACAATATAACATGCAAATTTAAATATATATCAATTGATATATATTATAAGAAATAAAAAATGGTGCATTATTAAGGTAGCCTTTTCTAAGACATTGCACTATGGTGGAGGTTCGGGGTTCGAACCTCATAGAATCCACTATATTTTTAAACAAACAACCAAATCACAGTGCCACGTGGCAACCCATGTCTAGGCCACGTGGAACCTCCCAATTTGTCATTAACATGCCACATATCTCAATATGATTCACCCACGTGTCCAATCAAATAAATGCTTTCCAACTCAGATCATGCCACATCATCATCTAACATGTCAGCACTACCATGTGTGAGGTACGACCTTGCCACGTCATCACCTATATGGACTGTACAGTCATCATTTTTTGCCTGTTTAGAAAATCGAACAAAATGTGATATCTCACTCATCCAATGTTTGTTTGACCCCATTCGAAGTGCATTGGGTTCATGACGATGAGGGATACACACATGTTTGTCTTGAGGCGATTCCAAACATGTTGATTTTTGGGATAAAATTTGAACCCTGGTCCAGATTCTAATCAATGAGGAAGACCATTGTACTAGTGCCTTGCACCATCATGGAGGGTAGCAATGAAAAATTTCATGGCTAATTCTTCAGCATTATCACTAATGGGATGAATTTGGAAGAAGCCCCAAAAATTGCTCATGTGATCCTCGACATTGATTACATCATTTCTGGTGAATTTAGGCAACCATTTTTCATACTTGGGAGGAAATTGCCTAGGGTAACTCGGTATAGCCGTCATGTCTAGCTGTTAGAAAAGATTGGATGACCATTGTCTTTGGTTATTGGCTTAGTTTGGAATGACGGTCTGAGTCCCTGTGCTAGAAATTGTGTTTAAGAGAAGATTGCCTCTGAGAAGGATTGGGGAGGGTTGGTGTACCTCCCTGTAGATTGTGGAGTCACTAGATAATTTTATTTAAATTATCAAAGGAATAAGGGAGTCACCCTTAGTGAAGTAKCCAKATAATCTTATAAGAAAATTTCTATGGATAAAGGCTTATCGAAAAATRTGTCGTTTGAGGAATATTGACTCAGTGTTCCCTGAAAATAACGTAAAAATGTTATCGCACAATTTGTGCTCTGATAAAAGGGAAGGYAAAAGGAAAGAAAAATGGCATAACTTGAGGTTATCTTATCACTRTCACCTCCATAGGATTCCTCTTTATATTTAKGGTTATAGGCCTAGGGGAGATGTCCTCGGTGACTTGGTGGTTTTAGAAGGCAAGGTCAAAATGGATAATACAAGATCCCTTATCATATGTCAMCAYTGATCARAAAGTCCTTGTTTTATAACCAATGAAATGATAATATATCAAGGTGTACCTTCCCGAAACAAAKCAAMAAGAAATTACATATATTGCAAGTACAACTTGTTGGTTAGTACGCCATAAAACCATAAACTTTCTCAAATAAAGMAATTGGYCGATAATGATGAAGTAAACAAAACATTATAAAAACAATATTTATGAGGCARTACTTCACAATAAGTTCCATGAAATTCAAAATGACTAAGAATAATCAACCATTAACATCATAATACTAGCATTTATTAGAAGCAAACAAGGCAATGCATTAATCAACCTTTTCAATTGCTTTTAGAATMTTTTAATGCTGCAATGTATGGTTGTATCTTACTTTAGTAACAACATCAATAATGTTAGTAGGYTAGGCTATTCTAATGTTAGAAATGGTTAGTAGAAATCTCAACATATAGGTTTTGATGGTTGTTTTGATCAATCACTCAATAAGAAGACTTAGACAAGTGCATTAGGGAAAATGGAGTCAATGAYGTGGCAACAAATATTGAAGGAAAATGATAATATGAGAGTCAAAGACAATAGAGATTGGTAGTTGGAGTGCTGGTAACCCAAGGCTTCAACTATCAAAACCTTAGGGGAATCTAGCTACTAAGGTTTAGGTAACCMAAGGCCTTTGTATAATTTCCTCCCTCTTTAACTCAATGATGAAGAAAAGSCTTCAAGAAAATTGGCCTCTTCAAAAGATCTAGTAGGTGAAGGATTTTAACGCAAGGACAATAACATGTGCTAGACTTTCTAGGGTTTAAAMAAACAATTTCATAATCTTTAATGTAGATTCAATATGAACAAGACTATAACCATTCAATTAAGAATAATTGTAGAAATATCACTTACATACATCAAGACCATGGATGATTTTWGGGGCTAAATTTCGCTCATGGGMTAATTTTCCATGGTTTTTCCAAAAACGAGATTTGCTATTTTAAAAATGATTCGCCCAAATTCTATAGGATAAAATTATTTTAMCTTAAAAATCGCCAAAATTTTATAAAAACTATATAAAATCCTTATAAATTTGAATAATTTTACAAAAATATCGCCAAACATTTATAGTTGGCTTATAATGAATTAGTAATATTCACCAAAGTTTCTACATTTTAAAACAAATTTCCATCCTTAAAATCATCCCTGATCAAGACTCATCAAGAAAAACCTTAGTTGAACACTTCCACCAAGAAACTTTCCAAAATAGTCCAAAATTTAGCCTTCCTCAACAAGTGTGCATAAAATTTCAGCCAAGTAACCCTAGATAGGGCACAATTTTCAGTCCTCACAAGTGTGAGTGAAATATCTTGCCAAAATAAGAGTGATTTTCCCCTTATTTATACAATTAGAATGACCAGAATTAGGTAAAAAAGGCCAACATGGCCAATTACACATAATATCCATTTTTTACATTAAATGTCATAATAAAACCCTAAATCAAGTTGTAAAGATGACACCATGCCATTTTAGGGTAACATTAGGCCTTTTTAGGGCAATGTTGGCCTCTTGGAGAAAAATGTTATGCCTCCTTGGGCCTCAGGATCCTTCCACACATGCCACTTAGCACACAACTACCTCCAAAGTATCCAAAACAC
The DNA here is from genome assembly GCA_009831015.1 of Picea engelmannii. Taxonomy (NCBI): domain Eukaryota; kingdom Viridiplantae; phylum Streptophyta; class Pinopsida; order Pinales; family Pinaceae; genus Picea; species Picea engelmannii. The sequence goes on along the minus strand of ML808702.1, from coordinate 140,784 downwards.
TAAGTGACGTCATGGGTGACCTGGGTGATGTCATGGGACTTCCAAGGCCTACATTATGGTGAAAAGGGAAAGACCCCCCTGGGTCTAGGCATGCCAGGATGTCCATGGTGGAATGTTCTCCTCTCTCTCTGGTGCAAACACTTGATCTATCTCTTCCCCTGACTGCAGTCTCAACATCCATCTAGTGGGGTTTTATCCCCATGGAGGTCTGAACTAATCATCTTCCCATGTGTGCCTTTCCATCAAGTGTATCCCTGTAACATTAGCAAATACGACCTCCATGGGCTCATAAGTCATAGGGATCATAGCAATGTCAATCACATCTAATCATCAAGTTATTTAAACATGTGCATGAAACCCCCTTTACCCGGACAAGTGCTCAAAGACATTATGTTATTCTACAATCCAAGTTTGGAGGGAAAGCTAGGATGTCCTATTGGGCTAATGATCGTTGGATGTGGGATGTTCTCGGGGGAAGTCAAATCTAGGCCATGTAAGTGGATGAGGTGGTAGGGGATGTATGCGCAATGGGTGTTATGGTAACAAGGAAATGTATGAATTACTTGTGGGTGCCTCTGAAGAGGGTTAGTTGCACCTTGTCATGGATGCAAATGTTTCCAAGCCCTTTCATGACTTTTATCTTTTATTATTATTTATTTTTCTTTCAAGCGGCTAGTTAGGTGACACTGCTCTGTCATGGTGACTAGTGGTGACAATGTTACCCAAAATCATTTCATGGAAATGAGAATGTTGGCTCGTGATGAGGCCCCCTTTCTCTTGGTTATGCCACCAAGAGCCACTACCCTGGCATAGTGACCAGCTGAATGGTATTGTCATACTACTACATTCCCATGGACCTAATAGGTTACCTTGCGATGAGACCCTCTATCCTCCAACTAGGTATTGATTTATTATTTTAATGGGTCCCTCTATTTCTTGCTGGGAAGCATTTTATTACTTTCTTGGGGATCTCTGGGAGAAGAATATCAATGTTTTATTCTTTAAATTTTATCTTTTTCCATATTCTTTTACCCTCTATGCCTTTAACCCCTTCTTCCCATAAGGTAAGGTACAAACCTTTGATAATTTGGCCAACCCAATGCCCAAACCATTGTATGGGATGGATGAGTGGGAAAAATATGAAAAGTGGTAAGTATGGTGGGAATGGACGATGACCTTTCATGAATCCCCCCAGTGGAAACTCAAACCCTATGGGAACAATCTTACTAGGGCATCCTATCATTCCCCCTAGATGTGGTCAAGTGGATAGGCATAAGATCCAAGCACATGTTAGAAGAAAAAATAATTAAATGTACATATTCAAATGTTTTTAGAATGACAATGACACATACCATGATACCCGGACTCATTACGTCATGGATCAAGACCCATTTTTTCTGCAGGACAAGGACGATGTGATGGATTTTGTTGTTGCTGACAAAGTGGAGGCACTGAAGAAGAAAAGGATGGGCCCTCTAGGGCCATGCTCAAGTCGATATGGCTGTCAGTACTCCATGTCTAGGACCTGTGGGCCTCGATACATAATCTCCTTAGTTATCCCTAGTCTAGGGGATAGAAAACTGAATGAAAAATAAATTACCGAGCACACTTTTATCTCTCTTTTTCACTCATTAAACCATGAAGGACACACACACAGACACAAAATCAAGAGTGGGAGTTTTTTACCATTGATACAGTTATTAAATGGCAACATGTTGGCAGCCAATTCACATTTTTATACTGTCCTTTCAAGCTGCCTACACCAGTGTTTTGTGAACCTTGATTTTCATCATAATCTTCAGAATAAAATAACACCATTATGTTTGTGCTATTCGCACACTTACCATTGTTCTTGTTTTCACAACTGCAAGTGTGAAAAATTTGATTTCAAAGTCATATTAACAAATAAAGAATTGTTATGATCACTCTTGTCTCTATGCTCATTGGGTTTCCAATTTATTTATCGTTATACAATTGGAAAGACTCCAAGATTCTTTATTCATTTGGCATTTCTGTTGTTAATATGATTTCCATTTTTATGAGATTGTGATGAATTGTTAAGGGTTGTCATTCAATCATTGATGCATTGCTGGTTTGATTTATATAGTCTTTGATCGATTTATTTTACACATTGTTTTCATGAAAATACATTGGTGTTGTGGTTAGACCCTTGCTATAAATCATGTCATAGAACACATATTTGATTTGATCAAACTCTTGGTGTTGATTTCGAATCATTACTTTGGTTTTAAAACTATGCTAAAATTTTGCTTGCGCAAATGTTTGGTCGAATTACCATATGTTTCATTAATTGTTTGAATAGCATGACTTTTAATATATGCAACAGTAATATTTCAATAGTTATATGTGCCGGTGGTTGTACTATGGGAAATGACTGTTTTGCATGGGCTGAGCTAACTCCACCACCCTCGCACACTTTGGCATTAATGCATGCCTCCTTACCGGGTTACCTCTGTTGATTTTTGGGGAAATCTCTGAGTTTTGGGTCCTGCGTATACCTTGTCCAAACCCTCACCATTCACCCTGCTCACTGTGTGTTCTCTCCTGTCTCCTGTAGGGGGAATTTAAACCCCATGGTGTTCAGAGTCAGTTTTGGTTTCATTATTTCCAGAGAAGACTGTTTAAGACTGCCCCTGTAATTTCCCCCAAAGACATGTGTTTACATGAGCGATTCTCGCATAACGGTTTGGAATCAAATCAAACCCTTGAAAACCCAGAACTAAAATTAGCCCCTTTACCTTCTCTATGAGAAGTTTCCTCAGAAAACGAGTTGTTACAGAGATCTAGCTCATGTTTTATAGGTCAATTTTCCAGATCCTCTCTGTGGCTGTAAGGTGCATTTTGGGTCTGTATGCATTTTCCAGAATGCTTATCACTTCTCCAGACCTGTGCTTCAGAACCCCTTCTGCCCGTCTAGCCTTGTGCCTCAACCTCTTGTTGAAACCTTTGATCAATCCAAAGATTTATCAAGTAGTATTTGTCCTCTTTAAGATGTTGAGGCAGCATCAACTTTTGTCAATTCGAAATTATCATGATCAAAGCATTGTCTCACTGCCCAGGTATGGTTTTTCCACATCAATTTTGGATGATTTGGTTTCAACTAGCACAATCAACTAGTTCTGTCTTCTTGAGTAGATTAGAAAAAAAATTGTGTTTACTTCCATTTACCAGAAGTGATTTCATTTTTTCTATTTGAATTAGCATGAGAGATTTCGTTTGCATCGATTCGTTTTCCTAAAACCAATTATAGCTATGATTTGGTCAATGTGATTTGATTATTCTCAGATTAGAATAAAACGATTGATTTGTTTTCGATTCTATTTGGATTTTCTTTCAATAGCTCTATCCGTTTCTATTACTTTTACCAAAATGATCTCGTTATGAATCATGTACAGAAGATTCGATTGTTAAACTCAGAACACAGTTATGTTTGGATTCATATGATTCTGTTGTTGTTGGATTATGTCTGCTCTAATATAGTTGAAATTATTTCTTATGTCCTGATTTTGAGACTATTCTGTATGCTGGGATGAGCATGGTCTTTCATATATGCAATCCATCAATATTAAATATTGGTTTGACCAAAACAATGTAATCTATTTGATTTGTAAAATGATTCTGTTAAGATCGGATTGACATAGTTTGTCTCTATTTGAATTCGTATGAAAGACTTAGTTAAAATAGGTCATAGTTTGTTCTAAAATTGGTTCAAGAGATAATTTTGTTGGATCCCCAAATTTCAATCGACTCTGTATGTCCCGAATTGGTAATGAAATTTGTTTGACAAATATCACATATCATGTTACCTTTTGATCAATTCAACCACGATTTCATTGGTTTCAATATGCATACAAGTTTGATTCGTTATGGTATGAATGATTTGATTTGTTTGGAATTAGTAATTAAGGATCTGGTTTGATATATTTCTATTGGATTTGGATTTATTGAAATCGATTATGTTTTCAAATTAGACCAACTACAGAATCGCCAGATTCTGTAGCTAGTCTTAAAAATTAGATTTTTGTCATTTTTATCAATAAAATATCCTCTTGACTTGTCTATTTTTGTCCTTATTCAGGTACATTCGAATTGCAATGATCAATTGGGCATGCTGTGGCAGTTTAGGAGATATTTGTGTGATGTAGTTTTAGAGTTTAAGTTGTTAAGTTTAAGTCAAAAATAGAGACTTGGGATATTATCCCATATTTTTTGTAAAACTGCTTTGATAATTCCCACGGGGATGTTTTACCCTATGGGAAGTCTTTAAATACTTCTTATTTTTTGCAAACAAGAATCATCATCACTGTGGGGAGAACCAGACTATGGATTTATGATTCAGACTAAGATGAAAGTTGATGTCTTGTAACAACTTTCGCTTTCAATATATCAAACTTTTGTTTCAAGTTTTATACGTATCAATTTACAATTAATTATAGACTACTTTAGCTATCGTAATTCTTTGCAGGTTGATGTGACTTGGTTTATGTGTTATCCATGTCTGATCTCTCCTATTTTAAAAGTACAACAATTACTTTGTTTCAGTTAATGAATTACAAATTTCTCTTCTTCATTAATTGAATCATTTTGTATAGATCTTTGCATGCGGATTTATCTAACTGTGAAGATTTGTAAATCATAAGATTGTTGTAGTTTTTATGTCTTGTTTGTCCTGTTATTTGTATCTGAAGAGAACAATAGCTACTTGTTTACAAGAAGCTTACAAAGAATCTGGTGCGGGTTTCCTCCCTCCGAACAACTGAACCAACTATTGTATACAGGACAAACCGGAAGCTTTACTTCAGGTCAGTTTGCTACATTTTGTTTAATAGTTAATTTATTAGTGTTATTTAAGTAGTTTAGTTAGATATATATTTAGTTTATATTATTAGTTAGAATTATCATTTTAGTTGCTTAGTTTAGATAGTTTTTCAGTTTAACTCTTTTTATAAAATTATAAAAAATAAAAAGAAACAATAGTTTTGCTGTCTTAGGACAGTTTACAAATGACTTTTGCAGGTTTTCATTTAAATATGTACTTCGTGAATTTTGTATATTTGTGATTAAGATTTAATTCTATTTATAGTTGAATGTTAAATTTCGTAGAGTTATTATAGTTTTAGATAGTAAATTGTATATATTAGTAGTTCATATTTGTTTATTAGTTTGTTTTATTTGTTTTTTTTATTTAGCTTAGTTCCTTAGTATAGTTTTCTTTTGTCTTTCTAGGAATTAGATCGGCTAATGGAGCCGCTAAACCTGTTAGGGTGGGTTATCCCAAACGGCTTGGGTTATTTAGACAACCCTGGACTGGATCCACTCTTCCAGTTGATGGACGATCATTTTCGCCCGTCAACAAATGGCTCTAGAAGGAGGGCCTACTGACAAGTTGCCCTTGTAGGAGCTTTTATTTTAAATGTATTCAATTTCCCCCATGGCTCCCCAAATTACCCGATGTTCCCAACGAGACAGTCTCTCGCTTGTCCAAACTCACCTTTGATGGTGAAGGAAATATATCTGCTAAAGATCACCTTAACAAGTTTTGGTGCAAATGCATCAAACATGACATCTCAGATTTAGGATTTTTATTCAGACTGTTCGCTTTTACTTTTAGAGGTCGAATCAAACATTGGTTTGAATCCTTTCCAACATGTCACATTTTTTATTGGTTTCAATTTGTAGATGAGTTTCTAGACGCTTTTGAAATTTATGATTTTGATCAATTATGTGAAGAATTTCATACTTMGCTAATCAACGACAATTCATMTTCAGATGACTTTTTGACAAGAGTCTATCATATCCTCTGTAAATTTAATCTCRATGACATGTCATTGGCATTAAATCTCTTCTATGWTGCTTCMATCCCTTCCATCCAGTCATGTTCAATCATGAATGAAGAAYCAATTGTGAATCCTATCACTTGACTRCAAGAACAATCTTCTTYGCAAGAAGAAAAAAATTCTTCCGATAATGTTGAACAAGMTAGGGAGGTAGAATMTATTGATYAGGCTCTTATTAACAACCAATTTGGTTTTTCCTTTGAATCATTGTATTTTCAGTCTAAGACTAGTATGGAAGATGATTCATTTCTAGCTCAAGGTGAATATCCTCATTCTTTTAACTCATCCTCTAATCAACATTTGAAATCAGTCATTGAAGAACACTTAAGTGACAAAAATCATCTTGAATGTTCTAGCACTCCTATGAAACTGATTAGAAAAGAAGATATGCAACTAGAAGAAGAAACCTTAAACCTTCATCCTTAAAATGCACTTTGTTCACAGGAAAGACTAGGCATTGGTCACATAAATTTTGAATTATCTATCACACAAAAGGCAAATCCAGATGATCATATTATGTTGAGTAATTCGTCACCAAAATAGAGTGAGAGTTTTAAAGAAAGTGAAGAGAATTGTCTTGAGAATACCATTGTTGAGTATCATAGTTCAAGAGATTCTTTTCATCTGCTTATTTATCATTCCTTTTATTCTTTATATCCTGATATCTTCCTAGAATCTATTGGACATGACACCCTACCTACAACATACTAATCTTTTCCACCACAATCATATCTTTTCGATATGTTAAATTTTGGTGAAATTAATTTCGAGCATAACATTGATAAAACTGGATTTGACGCTTGTTTACTTTCATCACTCATAGGGGAAAAGGACGATGCATTATATTTTATGGGGATCAAACATTCTAAGTTTCATATTCATTATTTTCTTAGCTCGAATCTTAATGTTTATGCTTCACATTTTGAAATGATCAATCTCATCGAAGGAAGCATTCAAACCAATGATCCAATTGATTGCACGAATCCTCCTATGAGGAGTTTCCCATTGATATATTCGTTTCATCAAAGTCATGGTTTGCATCCTCATTCTTGTGACAGGATCTTAGGATGGCTTGAATATTCATATATAAAAAAATTTCATAATAAAGACAAAGTTGAGCTTGCTTTATTTTTACCCAAGTATCTTGGAAGTAGGCGTGACATATTTCTTTTAGATCATCCATGTGAAGAAATTAATGAGTACTTAGAGAACTGTCAGGAGGATGGGGCATTTCAGCCTCGGCTAATTGTTATTCTATTTCCTCGTGATCCTGACAAATTTTTCAAAACTACTTACACTCGCCTATGCCATTATGACCCTTATCACGACAAGATTGTGCAATGGCTGGAGGATTCGTACAACAAGAATATCTGAGGAAATGGTAAGATCATGCTTACTTTGTTTTTAGATGTTGATTATGAAGGTAAGTGTGATATGTTTCTATCATTTCTTGATATATTACCATTCTTTTTAATAATTCTTGATCTTGTTTTCATTGCAGGATTAGAGTTACTCCAATGGCTACATTGGAAACATGACTTCACGTAGTATCCTAATGTGTTTAATAGTTAGGGTAGGTTTGGGAATAGGTTTTCTTTCAGTTTGATTTCTCACTATTTCTCTTTGTAATAATGAAGTCATGAACGCAAGTGGTTGCACCATGAGAACCATAATACGGTTTTTGTCAAGGAAGTCCTCTTGATCCTTTTCTCTTTACTCTTAGTTGAACGTTTATTTTCGAAAACGCAGTGTTGTCATGAAAATCCTAAATGGAAGGTAAAGAGATAAATAAATCTGAATCAACCCTAACCCTAGGTACCACGAGTAAGACTGCTTTCTCATCAATAGGATTTTCCATTTCTTCCTTTCATTTTCCCAAGGGATTTGTTGCATGAGGTTTTCAGATGCACCTTCTGTACATATTTTCTTTTGTTTTTTTGTGTGTTGATTTCTTTGCATTCAAATCTTTCTTCACTGGTGTGTTTTGATTTCTCCCTTATGCTTATCATTTTTTCTTTTGGAAATACACATACCTGAATTTTTTGAACTGTTCAGACAAGGAAAACAGAAAATTCTTTCACTAGAATGACTGCTGAAAAATTGTCTAAACATCAATATACTTCTGAAATTTACATCTGTGTTGGCAAAGACTGTTGTTTGAAAGAAGTTAACTGATTTCGATCTATGAGTAAAGCCTATCATGATAATCTATTATCTTCTTACGCTGTCCCTATTCCTTAAGAGAATGACTCAGAAGATGTCTCCCTGCCTTAGAAAGTTGGTTCTGTAAATAAACCATCTCTGGGTCTTAATAAAGGATAGTTCTAAAAAAAAAAATTCTACTGAGGTTTGAAAAAATATGTTTAAAATATCGTAATTTTCAACGTCACTCCACTCAATCATATATCTTTAAAAAATTAAAACATAAAAGAGCTATGGGAAGTGCTTGTAAACCCGCCAGGATGCTGAACAGATCTGCTGGCAGTGGGAAAATGCATGCATGACACCAAGACAACTTCGTCGGGGTACTGAACATGCCCGCTGGCAGCGAAGCAATTTCGGGTATATGAAAATTTGGAAATAAGAAACCTCTTGACCTTAAAATGTCCTTTATTCTGATTTGGAACTTTTGGGCAGGATACAAACATTAGAGTGGGTTAAATGGCAACCCTGTCGAGGCTATGGACGCCTGCTGGCAGCAGTGGCTCTGTCAATAATATTGGGGATTTTATCTTTAATATCGTTCCTCGCTTGTCTTAAGACTGTTATCAGTTTTCATCCTTTAAACACTATTGGAATATTCGATTAATGATGATGTTTTAATGATTTTCTGGTTGTTATTTTTGAGTTAGAATTTTTCTCATTATCATAATCTGAATTTGTTCTTTTGGCAGAGATAACTGCTTCTACCAGTGTGTCGCGATTGTTGGCAGTCGATTCACATTTTTATACTATCCTTACAAGCTTCCTACACCAGTTTTTTGTGAACCTTGATTTTCATCACAATCTTTGGAATAAAATAACACCATTATGTTCTCGCTATTTGCACACTTACCTTTGTTCTTGTTTTCACGACTGCAAGCGTGAAAATTTGGATTTCGAAGTCATATTAACAAATAAAGAATTGTTATGATCACTCTTGTCTCTATGCTCATTGTGTTTCCAATTTATTTATCGTTATACAATTGGCAAGAATCCAAGATTCTTAATTCATTTGGAATTTTTGTTGTTAATATGATTTCCATTTTTATGAGATTGTGATGAATTGTTAAGGGTTGTGATTCAATCATTGATGCATTGTTGGTTTGATTTCTATAGTCTTTGATCGATTTCTTTTACACATTGTTTTCATGAAAATACATTCGTGTTGTGGTTAGACCCTTGCTATAAATCATGTCATACAACAAATATTTGATTTGATCAAACCCTTGGTGTTGATTTTGAATCATTACTTTGGTTTTAAAACTATGCTAAAATTTTGCTTGCTCAAATGTTTGGTCGAATTACCATATGTTTCATTAATTGTTTGAATAGCATGGTTTTTAATATATGCAACAACAATATTTGAATAGTTATATGCGTTGGAAGTTGTACTATGGGAAATGACTGTTTTGCATGGGCTAAGCTAACTCCACCACCCTCACACACTTTGGCATTAATGCTTGCCTCCTTACCAGGTTACCTCTGTTGATTTTGGGGAAATCTCTGAGTTTTGGGTCCTGTGTATACCTTGTCCAAACCCTCACCATTCACCCTGCTCACTGTTCGTTCTCTCCTGGTTCTTGTAGGGAGACTTTAAACCCCATGGTGTTTAGAGTTAGTTTTGGTTTCATTATTGCTAGAGAATATTGTTTAAGACTGTCCCCGTAATTTCCCCCAGAGACATGTTTTTGCGTGAGCGATTCTGGGAAAACGGTTTGGAATCAGATTAAACCCTTGAAAACCCAGAACCAAAATTAGCCCCTTTACCTTCACCACAGGAAGTTTCCTTAGAAAGCAAGTTGTTACAGATATGTAGCTCATGTTTTATAGGTCAAGTTTTCAGATCCTCTCTGTGGCTGTAAGGTGCATTTTGGGTTTGTATGCATTTGCCAGAATGCTTATCACTTCTCCAGACCTGTGCTTCAGAACCCCTTCCGCCTGTCTAGCCTTGTGCCTCAACCTCCTATTGAAACCCTTGATCAATCCAAATATTTATCAAGCAGTCTCTGTTCTCTTTAATATGTTGAGGCAACAACATCTTTTGTCAATTCGAAATTATCATGATCGAAGCATTGTCTCACTTCCCAGGTATGGTTTTTCCGCATCAATTTTGGATGATTTGGTTTCGACTAGCACAATCAATTAGTTTTGTCTGCTTGAGTAGATTAAAAAAACAATTATGTTTACTTCCAGTTACCAAAAGTGATTTTGTTTTTTCTATTTGAATTAGCATGAGATATTTCGTTTGCATCGATTCGTTTTCCTAAAACCAATTATAGCTATGATTTGGTCAATGCGATTTGATTATTCTAAGATTAGAATAAAACGATTGATTTGTTTTCGATTTTGTTTGGATTTTCTTTCAATAGCTCTGTCCATTTCTATTACTTTTACCAAAATGATCTCGTTATGAATCATGTACAGAAGATTCGATTGTTAAATTCAGAACACAGTTATGTTTGGATTCATATGATTCTGTTGTTGTTGGATTATGTCGGCTCTAATATAGTTGAAATTATTTCTTATGTCCAAAATTTGAGACGATTTTGTATGCTGGGATTAGCATGGTATTTCATATATGCAATCCATCAATATTAAAGATTGGTTTGACCAAAATAATGTAATCTATTTGATTCGCAAAACGATTCTGTTAAGATCGGATTGACATAGTTTGTCTCTATTTGAATTCGTATGAAAGACTTGGCTAAAATCGATTATAGTTTGTTTTGAAATTGGTTCAAGAGATAATTTCGTTGGATCCCCAATTGTCAATCGATTATGTATGTCCTGAATTGGTAATGAAAGTTGTTTGACAAATCTCACATATCATGTTACCTTTTGATCAATTCAACCACGACTTCATTGGTTTCAATGTGCATACAAGTTTGATTCGTTGACGTATCAATGATTTGATTTGTTTGGAATTAGTAATTAAGGATCTGGTTTGATATATTTCTATTAGATTTGGATTGATTGAAATCGATTATGTTTTCAAATTAGACCAGCGACAGAATAGCCAGATTATGTAGCTAGTCTTAAAAATTAGATTTTTGTCATTTTTATCAATAAAATATCCTCTTGACTTGTTTATTTTTGTCCTCTTTCAGGTACATTCGAATTGCAATGATCAATTGGGCATGTTGTGGAATTTTAGGAGATATTTGTGTGATGTAGTTTTAGAGTTTAAGTTGTTAAGTTTAAGTCAAAAATAGAGACTTGGGATATTATCCCATATTTTTTGTAAAACTGCTTTGATAATTCCCACAGGGATGTTTTACCCTATGGGAAGTCTTTAAATACTTCTTATTTTTTGCAAACAAGAATCATCATCACTGTGGGGAGAACCAGACTATGGATTTATGATTCAGACTAAGATGAAAGTTGATGTCTTGTAACAGCTTTCGCTTTCAGTATATCAAACTTTTGTTTCAAGTTTTATTCGTATCAGTTTGCAATTAATTATAGACTACTTTAGCTATCGTAATTCTTTGCAGGTTGATGTGACTTGGTTTATGTGTTATCCATGTATGATCTCTCCTATTTTAAAAGTACAACAATTACTTTGTTTCAGTTAATGAATTACAAATTTCTCTTCTTCGTTAATTGAATCATTTTGTATAGATCTTTGCATGCAAATTTATCTAACTATGAAGATTTGTAAATCATAAGATTGTTGTAGTTTTTATGTCTTGTTTGTCCTTTTATTTGTATCTGAAGATCATAGTAGATACTTGTTTATGAGAAGCTTATAGAGAATCTGGTGCGAGTTTCCTCCCTCCGAACAGCTGAACCAACTATTGTATACAGGACAAACCTGAAGCGTTACTTCAAGTCAGTTTGCTACATTTTGTTTAATAGTTAATTTATTAGTGTTAATTAAGTAGTTTAGTTAGATATATATTTATTTTAGATTCTTAGTTAGAATTATCGTTTTAGTTGCTTAGTTTAGATAGTTTTTCAGTTTAACTCTTTTTATAAAATTATAAAAAATAAAAAGAAACAATAGTTTTGTTGTCTTAGGACAGTTGACAAATGACTTTTGCAGGTTTTCATTTAAATCTGTACTTCGTGAATTTTGTATATTTGTGATTAAGATTTAATTATGTTTATAGTTGAATGTTAAATTTCATAGAGTTATTATAGTTTTAGATAGTAAATTGTATATATTAGTAGTTCATATTTGTTTATTAGATTGTTTTATTTGTTATTTTTATTTAGATTAGTTCCTTAGTATAGTTTTCTTTTGTTTTTCTAGGACTTAGATCGGCTAACGGAGTCGCTAAACCCGTCAGGGTGGGTTATCCCAAACGGCTTGGGTTATTTAGACAACATTGGACCGGATCCACTCTTCCAGTTGACATACAGTCATTTTCTCCCATCAACACAACATCATGCGAGTCACCCTTGAACATGGCACATGTTTGAGTCATCATCTTACAGTTGGGTTATAGATTTCTTAGGAGATGTACCAATAATATGAGTCATAGATACTCCTCAGGATGGTTACTCTTCCATTCATCATGGAGATTTATTTAATGAATCCTACATTGTTGCACTATATTAGTCTACCTCTTTGTTCTTACTTCCAAGTAATCATTATGTGGTACTACATGTTCATGGGAATTTAATCCTAATTCGGTTGTTTGTTGTTTTGTTGACATTTTGTGTCATCCATTCATATGTCAGTTATACTTGGTTACTCTATATCTTCACATAATCTCTCCATGTATGTTTCATGTCGATTGATGGGGGATACATTGAGGCACTCCTTGGATGAATTTATTCCTACATAATTTAGAAAATTATCTAGGAGAGGGATATAAAAACCAACTAGTACATTGGAGCTTGCAGTCCTCAGTGGCTAACCTCCTCACAATTGTTAGTGATTTTACCTCATTAAATCTTGATCGATCTATTCTATCAGTGTTTGACATCAAATAATCTGTTCACAGACAATAGATTGTACTAGTTACCCTGAGGTCCAATTTCATCATAGGTGGGTGCCCTCACGTGTTTTAATGGTATACTTCAAAAATCGATAATTAGGAAATTTATACCATGATCGACAATAAATCATCTATTTGCATGTTGTAGATTTGTACCATCAGGCTTTGGGATGAAGACCTTGGGTTTGGATCCACATCATTCCTTCACAACACCCCTCCCAAGTTGTGATGGAATATATCACTTATATATGAGTACATTTAAGACTTCAATGATGTCAATGTTTCATTGAAACTGAAACAGGAGATATAGCTAAAGAAATTACAAACAAATCTTATCAAGAAAGGAAGCGAGATTCAATATGGAAGAATGAAAACATATATTCACACTACTCCAATGAGCTAATCAATGAATGAAAATAGATACATAGATGATGATCAATATGATACAATGAATGAGTGGAATACACTCATATATAGGGTAGAACATTCCATAATTAAGAAACGAAATCAAGCCGTTAGCTTTCCCTAGGAATGAATGCATGCATAATAGTGATGGTCTAAAAAGAAAATCCTAAAATAGAAATAGTTAGTTAACTCCCATTGAACTAGTGTGTCGAAAATAGAAATTTATCCAACACCCCCCCTGAACATCACGATGGAATAAAAATGAGTCCCGACAACTAGGCCATATTAGGTACTCATGTACAATGCAACTAATGAACACTGAATAAAAATGAGGAAAGAGAGAAAACCACATGGGAACAAACCCCCCCTCAAAATACAATGCATCAAAAGAAGAAAAGGTAGTCGTTAGACAATTGTGTTCTTCACTCCAAGACAATCCCACAAAGTATGAAACCTCTGCCCACTGAAATTCTTCGTGAAGATGTAGAAATATTTATGGATTTTATGAAGACCTTTGGAAACATATCTAGCCTTTTACCTATTCATCCTATGGACTTGTCTACGCCTGAAACTATTCCTTTCTGGTGGAAGTGGAACCATATTGATCCATATCTGATTATTTTTGAGTGAGTCATACTCCTCTGGCATGGATTCTTTCCATAATGGATTTCCCACAACCTTACTATAGGTATGCGGATTAGAAGATTGAACCATATATATATGCATGGGCATTGTAGGTTGAGAAGTTGAAATTACATGAGAAGGATCCTCATGCTGAGATCGATATCTCCTCGATTCTAATGGATTCCATGCAAGGATACATGTTGCCTAAAGTGTGAACTATTCCTTCTTGGGATTCTATTGAATCTATGATGTTGGCTTCTTATATGGTTATACTACCTGTTTATTTCCATGTACATAATCTGATTTTATGGAATCATCTCTGATGTATGAAATTGATGGAAGAACAAGACTATATGCATGTTGCATTGGAGGTGCATGCAAAGTAATCTCCTTATGTGTAGGTAGAAAAGAGAAGTCACCGTTAGAAAACTTAGTGAAATTATACAACCTTAATTTGTGATCCACCTCACCAATTGAAATAATGGAATTTCCATGCATATCAATTACAGAAACTGAATTTGATGTAAATTCAACCTTTTTACCTTTCTGAGTGATCTAAAAAACTGAGAGAAGATTCATAGAAAAATTTGGAACATGTAAAACATTCTCAAAACTTCCATTATGGAATTCCACTCTCCCCTCTCCTGATACTGATATTGGAGTATCATCCCCCATGAGAAAGGGAGTCTTGAGAATGAACTCAAAGAAGTAAAATCTTCCTCTTTCATTGCCATATGATGTGATGCACCAAAATATATAATCCATGAATCAAATGAGGGATTAATTGCAACAATATCATGATTATTACCTTTCTTAGGAGAAGGTTATTTTTCCTTCTTCTTCTTGACCCCTTATGGAATGAAGTTTCCAAGGTTGTTATGTTGAATTGCCTCTACCATAAGATCGATTTTCTTCTTCATGCATGTGGATTCTTCATGATTCGGTTTATTGTAGTAAGTGAACTTTTTTCCTTTCTTCTTATTCTTGGAATCTAAATTGTCTTTGGAATCTAAAGAATCATTGAAGGGTTTGGAATATCCCTCCTTCTGATTTTGTTTCTCCTTTCTGTTTTGTTTGGATGATCTTTTTCCATCATGCATGGTGAGTGCATGTTATTAGGGATACCTTATTAGGCCCATATGAATGATTTTTTCCTACTCATGTGTGAGATAATCAATGAATTGATCCATGGTAGGAATATTCCAATTTGTTCCTAAGAGATATCTTCCAGAATGGAAAGTGGAGACATAGACAACATATTATGGTCCTAGCTTAGCCAATATTGTTAGAATAAGTTGGTCCACTTGTTTAGAATTATCAATACCACAAGATGATAAGCTCAATATCACTGATTTAAACTTAGTAAAGAGATCACATATATTATCAAAAAATTTAGGATCCAAAGTATTCAAATCTACCCCAAGCATATGACCTCTCATCTCATCCTAATTTCCAAACAAACTCTGCAAGGTATTCCAAATCTCATTTGGAGTCTTCCATGTGACAACATGAAACCATAAATTAGATCAAATCAATTCAAGAATAATTCTTGTGGCTTCATGCTTTTGGTTTTCCCATATCATATTCTCAATTGCTGATGTAGGTTATGTTTTTGTCTCCATCGTCAAGTTGTACAGTCCTTTCCTTCTGAGTTGGAATTCTACCTTGTGCTTCCACTCGAAATAATTGTATGGTGTGAGGATTAACACCAAGTTTGACTGTATAATAGGTGTCATATCCATACTGTTTCTAAGAAACCCTAAAACTTTACTCTCAATCTCTAAGTGAAAAACTGAGAAATTACTACAGAAAGGGTAGTTTAAGTGGAAAATTTATATCAGTTTCAGGAGGCTATCTTCTGGCTTATTTTTTGAACAAATGGTGAGGAACATCACCAAACGGTTGAAAACCCACTTGCAGAATGGGTTGATTCAAATATTCTAGTAAGTGTTTCCTCAAAAAGTTAATATTTTTTGAGAAATAACTGCAAATATAAACGTGTTTTTAGATGTGGTCAGACCTTTCCTTAAGAGACAGAGTGACCAGTCCTTAGTGGTCGTCATTTGTTATTTTATGGTTGCACTCTTCCAATGTATTGGGACTAGCCCCAATCTCCCTCTTTGAGTATCTAGGGTGAAACCAACCCATAATTTGAAAAATTCATAAGTTTGGGTGTGGCGATCACTCCTTTCAAGAGAGAGAGGTGGTGACCGCGTATATTACATGGATTTTCTCGCTGAAACTTTGATTTCCTTATTATCTAGATTTTCTAAATTTATCCAAGCAACATAGCATTGATACCATGTAAATGTTTCATCGAAACCTGCACATGAGATCTAGATAAAGCAAGTAGAAACAAATCTTATCAAGAAAGGACGAGACATTCAATATGGAAGAATGAGAAAATATATTCACACTAATCCAATGAGATAATCAATGAATGACAATTGATACATAGATTATGATCAATATGATACAATGAATGAATTGACTACACTCTTATATAAGGAATAACATTCCATAATTAAGAAAAACAATCAAGTAGTTAGATTTCATTAGGAATGCATGCATGCATAATAGTGATGGTCTAAATAGAAATTCCTAAAACATAACTAGTTAGTTAAATCCCACTAAACTAGTGTGTCGAAAATAGAAATTTCTCCAACAAAGCCCGCTCTCCTCAGTGCGCATTGTCTTCCTGATGTATATGTTTTGACATAGATCTGCATTGTGTTTTCTCATGGCTATGATCTAGTTGGTGACATGGATCCACGATGTATTCTTTGATGGGCATGGTCTTGCATTTCATGCCATGTATCTGCAGTGTATTGTTTTGGTGGCCATGCTTTGATTCTCCTTTGATTTTGGGTATGTCTACCTTAAGGATGGTCTATACATGTCTTTATATTTGGTGATTTATTGCAGGTACTCTTTGACCTCCTCACCTATTTTATGTCTTATGTCGCTACCTCACATTGGTGTCAGTTTATTGTAATGTGTTTTGACCATCCATTCTTATCCTGACCTCAAATATTAGGGGGAATATATTATAGGCTTAATTTACACCCTACAATGTTAGGAGGAACAAAAAAAAAATGAAAGCTGAGACACACTCTTCTCCTCGGGATTCAGGGAGTTTTTTAGGGATTTCACTAGTCATACATACAAAATAAGGGACCCTGTCACTAGTCAGTAGTGTACAACAAGAAACCATGTCACTGGTTGACAATGTGAAACTGAAAACTACCCTTCTAACCTTCTAGATTTACATATTTTTTAAGAGGTAAGAGATGGATGAGTTCGTTCTTTGTGGCATGAGCTATGGAACTCACAACATTTGAGTCTCCATTGGTTTCTAAAATATCTAGAAGTTGTCCCAAGCCTCTTCCACAAACATATGTAAATAAGGACAATATTGAGAAAAAGGAATAATCATTCGCAAAGTTGCCAAAATACATAGGTGCTTCTCCATTCTACATTATTTGCAGGCAAGTTGCCTAGCTTGGTTGAAAAGCCGAGGAGGAGAAAAGAGGACAAGGAAAACATGAGTACAACTACTCCTAGAGGTTTGTTTCATTAGTACTTGTTGCATATTCCTTTGTTGCATAAAGATAAAGAAAATATTCCTTTGTTGCATTAGTACTGGTTCAAGGTTTGTGTTTTGTGTGGAGTTTGATTATTTTATTTTTTAGCTTATTGGTTACCTATTTTCTAGTTTTCAACCCTTACTTATTTGTTGTTATATTAAGTCATTTATTTGAAAATGAAAATTCTTTAGAGTTAGGGAAGATACATTTATTTGCTTCCTAGTACTTATCTTATTTCTTTTGACTTTTTAATTTAAAATTCCATGCTTATTTATCCCTAGTTCTTAACTAGATTGAAGTATGAGCTTCTTTTATTTATAGATGTGAATTGTTTCATGCTTCTTTCCTCTTTCAAAGTTAATTATGATGAATAAAAAGTTTCATTTACTTTAGTATTTGTCTTATAGATGTGAATTGTTTCATACTTCTTTCTTTTAATTAAGATCAATAAAATGTTTCATTTTCTTTAGTATTTGTCTTAGTTGTTATCTTGCTTTTCAATACTAGATGTCATTTATTACAAGTATTTTTAATAAACATTTTATTTTAAAGTTAATGACACCCACTTCAAACCTTAATCATATATGCTTGGTTTATGATCCAAGCTCAACTTTAACATAACACAACCCATGTAATCTCCTTTGGACCAAAATTTAGTTGTGGAGATTGGCATCCTGCCACAACCATTTCTCATATAGTGGTTGTCTTTTTAGGGAAATCCAAATTCTTTGTAGATTAATGGAAAACTGTATTCTTTATTTTTGAAACATATTCTTGTTTAATTTAAATTTTGTGAATATTTTAATGTTATTTTAATTTAAATTTTGTGAATATTTTTATAATATTTTTAATTTTTTGAATTGAAAAAATAAATAAATAATTTTAGAATTCAAATAAAATAAATGATTTATCATAATTATTTTTTAAAAATAAAAATAACGAAAACAAAATATTTTTAATTTTGAATAATATTTTTTATTACTAATTTTCTTAGGAAATATTACAAAACTGAAGGCAAACTACGTGGACACGTCAATATGACGCAACTGTCGCCCAAAGGATACGACATCCCAATATATTGATCAAGTGTGCTATAAATTCAGGATTGAATTTGTTACAATACATTAAATCATTGAGAGTATTTTTTATATCATTTTTGGGTAGAATACTTCGCTTTATCCGAAGTGGTGATTATGTGCTAGGTCTGTGGAGAGCCGAAACTGGTGGAGCTCTGTGGTGCACAACACAAGAATCAATACAATTATCTTTGGAGATCCAAAATCTATGGAGGTCTGTGATAATGGTGATGTTGAATATAGGTTGGCGACGTTGAATATAGGGTTTGTCAACTGTGGATTGATCAGGGGAGGAGTCTGTCTGTGCGGAGGCAAGAGGAAGTGCAACATAAATGGGTCCCAATGGTTGGAATCCTATGCCCGATGAAACTATGGAGAGCTCTGTTGTAATTGTGTTGGACATATGGGAGACTCTCGTCCCATGTGAAAGGATGCTTAGAGTTGTACATGCATAGGATGTTCATAGTCATCCAATTGATGACCTTGGTTTGGCCATTGGTTTGGGGGTGGAAAGAGTGAATTTTTTTATCTTGGTGTCCAACAGAGACCACGGACTCAACCAAAAAGTGTTGAGGAACCTGTTGTCTCGGTCGGGGATGATTTTCCGTGGTATCCCAAAGTGCACACAAACTCATTCGAATAAGATCTTGGCAGTGTCGACTGCTGTGATAGTATTATTATAGGTTGTGAGGATGGCCATATTTGAAAACCGATCAATGATAAAAAACACACTACCATTTTCATGCTTGGTGGTCAGAAAAACAGACATGTAATCCATTGAAATGGACTCCCATGACTTCTAAGGAATATGAAGAGGGGTGTATAATCCTAGCTTCTTGATGGCCGTCTTGGAAATAGTGCAGGCAATGTAAGATCCGATATACTTGCTGACGTCTAGTCGAAGTTTTGGCCAATAAATTTTTTTCTGAAGGACGACCACAGTTTTCTTTATGCCAAAATGTCTTGCCACCTGACTGTAGTGGGCTTCCCAAATCATCTTTGCACGCTCGCTTGTAGGAATGCGGAAATGGCCCAGGTGGCATAAGAGTTTGTCCTAAATGTGAAAATCAGAGACAGTGGTGCCTATACCCAAGAGATGATATGTGGTGGTGAAGTCCAGATCTTGCTGGTAAAGTTGGGACCACTCTGATGTTTCATGTCCATGGGAATGGAGCACAGTGGTAAGTGCAACCACAAGAGGTCGACTGAGGCAGTCAATGACATGATTGGAGATACCTGTCTTATACTTGATGTTGAGATGGAGCTGCTGCAAGTAGGTGGACCACTTTTGATGGTGATCATTTTGTAATTTCCCCTATGTCTGTATGAACTGTAGAGGCTTGTGATTAGTGTGTATGATCGTCTCTTTCCCTAGAATGTAATATTTCCATTGACAACAGGATTGTACAATGGAATACATTTCCTTTTCATAGGTGGGATATTTACGGATATCATCGGAGAGTGTCTCACTATGGTATGCCACCGGATGCCCTTGCTGAGTGAGAACTACACCCACAACATAGTCAAATGCACCAGTCTTAATATAAATGGTTGTTGCAGATCGGGTGAGGAGAGTACGAGATTTGAGCACAAATGATGTTTTAGATATTCAAATGCTCGTTGTTGCTCCTTTCCCCACACAAAATTGGCCCTACCACCACCCTTGGTTACCCGGTTGAGGGCCCAAGCAATATGGTAGAATGCCAACATGAACCGTCGGTAAAAATTGGTGAGTCCTAAGAAGCGTCGAAGCTCGGTCAGTGTCGTCAGTGATGAACAGTCACGGATGACTTAGATCTTAGCTAGATCAACATGTACCCCATGCTCATCAACAATTTAGACCAGGTATTGGACCCTGTTCAAGATAAAATAATATTTTTCCAGGTTGGCATAAATCTTGTGTTGTCATAGAGAGCTCAAAACCTGTTGAATATGATGCATGTGCTCCTCCCACGTTCTATTAAAGATGAGGATGTCATCCAAATATACTACCACAAAGGAATTGGTGAAGGGTCTCAATACATTATCTGTCAACCTCATGAAAGTGGTTGGTGCATTTTTTAAGCCAAAGGACATGACTATCCATTCAGAGAGACCTTCCTTAGACTTGAAGGTTGTCTTCTAGACATCCATTCATTCGATGGGAACCTAATGGTAGCAAAAATTCAGGTCAATATTACTGAAGAACTTTTCCCCCTTGATTTGGTCAATAAGGTCATCAATCCTGGATATGGGATAGCAGTTCCTAACTATGATTTTGTTTAAGGCTATGTAATCAATGTAGAGTCACCAAGTCTCATCTTTTTTCTACACCAGTACAATCGGGATTCTGCAATAAGAGGAGTGGGTCTGATGTGCCCCTTTTGAATAAGCTCTTGGATCTGGTGTCTGATTCCTTCATTCTCCATCAATGAGAATCGATAGACTGGTCCATTAGGTAGAGGTGTGTCGGGAATAAAATCAATTGGATGCTTGAATTGGCAGCGTGTCAGTACCCCTATAGGTGAGACGAATATGTCTTTGTATTTTTTCATGATCCCATCCACTTTCTTCTTCTGCAAAGAGAGGTTTTGTGTAGGGATTTGGCGGCGACCTTCTTATTACTGTGAGCATGGATCACAAATAAGACAAACCTCCCAGTCTGTGAAATGACATTACTGCATTTCTTAGCAGAGATTAAAGAAATAGTAGTAGGCGGTGCCACCTCTAGAGTCATGTACAATTGTCTACCCTAAGTAAAAATAACATTGTGGGGTCTAGACTCATACACATCATGATGCTTCCACAAATATGGTTGTCCTAAATGAACATCACAAACTTCAAGGGGAGAAATATCACACAATACCTCATCTTTGAAAGGCTTGATGTTGTAGGACAAATGACACGGTTGGCTGACACAAAGATCTCTTCCTTGACAAAGCCAGCCAATGGTGTAGGGTTGTGGGTGCAGTGTCATTGAAAGGTTCAACCGGTTGATGAACTCTACTGAAATCAGGTTCTTTTGAATACCGTTGTCGACAATGAAGTGAATCAGAGCCCCCTTGACCCACATCTGTGAGTGAAATAGGTGTTGCCTTTCCTCTAGTTGTTCTGGTTCGCTTGGACAAAATTTGGTGGTAGAGACCGTGGCACTAGGCTCAAAATCGATAATTCGATTCATTCCTTCAGGATTTGACTCAGAATCATAATCGACCTCTGATTCGGAAGCCTTGAACTCAACCACAAGGGACTTATTGTAATGACATTCGTCGATGTTGTGCCAAGTACTTTTATGGTACTCGCACCATTTTTTCGTGTCATTCTTCATCTTCTCATTTCCCTTATTGTGTTGTGGCTTGGATGGATTTCACTGAGGGCGACCATTGAGAATTGGTCCCCTGTTGTGTGGGTTGGGGTTTCCCTTTCCCTACTTTGGTTGTGAGATGTTTGCAAATCCAAACTCTCGTTTTTTCTTCTTAAATTTCTGCTCGATCTTGATAGTGTATCTATAAGATGTGCCCAATGAGGTGATGTCCAGGAACTCCATTTCTGTTTGAATGTATCTATGAAAACAACCATGGTATTTTAGAACCACATGACATTCAGACTCTTTGATACCTATTTTGGTGTGGAGGGTATGGAAAATATTGGTGAAGTCTTATACTGTCAAGTCCCTTTCTTGATGTAGGGTGGTCCATCTGGTGTACTGGTCCTCATAGCTTCCAAGAGGATAGTGTTAATATTATGGTAGCTGTGGGAATTATTTACCCCCACGTGTGAACCTGACGAGAATAGAAGACTCCGGGAAGCAAGAGAAACCCTAATGAGTTGGCTAATAACCCTAGAAGCCTTGTTGGCTCAAGAAGAAAATTTATATTAGGCTATTAGCCTCTAAGAGAAGAAGTCGACCAAAATTAATAATAATATATTGAACAGACACATACCCAGAAGGAGAAGTCGGCCCCAACAAATTGGCAGGATTACTATAAATATAGGGCGCCAGTTCTCATTTGACAACATCTCAGAATTGCAGTTTCCCATTTGGTGCACAGGTTTGGAGGAGGGTTACAGGTGTAGCTGCAGCAGCAGCTAGTTTCAGTATTGGCTTGGATATCTCTTGGCTAGGGTTTGGAACATTTGATAAGTATTTTTGGGTATGTGTTATATTCTTTGCATGAGTAGTAGTGTCTGAGCGTCTATACCGGGCATGTAGGGGGGTTAGAGGGTGGTGTAGGGGGGCGGAGGCCCCCATGCGGGGGTTCAAGGGCAGTGCCCTTGATTTTTTTTTTTCAGGATGACATATTTCTAGGACAACATATTTCTGGGACGACATATTTTCAGGATGACATATTACTGGGACAACATATTTCCGGGACCACATGATATTAGGTGGTTTTTCGTCACATGGTTTTTTGCCGATGGTTTTCTATTTATGGTTAAGGAATTAGGGTTTTGGACTAATACAGATCATTGGGTTAGGGTTTTGGATGCCGCTGGCTCCTATATTTATATTTTATTGTAAACAATGTAACACAATGTATGAATATAATATATGTTGGTTTTCCCAGTTTGGGTTTCCAGGTGAAAAATCTCTGTGTAATGTTTGAATTTGCCATTGTATCTTTTCTGTTCTTTTCTGAATATCAGTTTGCAATAGATATTGTACAAGGTTAGAATTTACATTTGGTATCAGAGATTTATTGGCTTTAGGGGGACGCGTTTGTCGTCAAGGGTTTGGCTCGGGACTATGTTAAGCCTTGTTACAATGGGAGATTTGCGGTATTGTTTTTTAGGTGAAAAGAAATGGGAAGCAATTCGAAGATGGATATCGAGAAGTTTAATGGGAAAAGCTTTGAGTTGTGGAAGCTCAAGATGGAAGATCTTTTGGTGGACAGAGATTAGTGGATCACAGTAGATCTAGGTACGACACCTACAGGAACTTTTGCAGATGACTGGAAAAAGACAGATCGGAAGGAAAAGAGCACAATTCGACTGTGTCTCTCCGATTCAGTATTACTGAATGTGTCAAAGGAAGATACAGCCAAAGATTTATGGGAAAAGTTGGGGAAGTTGTATCAGTCTAAGTCCCTGG
>ML808702.1:106411-116915 GCA_009831015.1 Picea engelmannii | reverse complement strand
TTTCCATCATGCATGGTGAGTGCATGTTATTAGGGATACCTTATTAGGCCCATATGAATGATTTTTTCCTACTCATGTGTGAGATAATCAATGAATTGATCCATGGTAGGAATATTCCAATTTGTTCCTAAGAGATATCTTCCAGAATGGAAAGTGGAGACATAGACAACATATTATGGTCCTAGCTTAGCCAATATTGTTAGAATAAGTTGGTCCACTTGTTTAGAATTATCAATACCACAAGATGATAAGCTCAATATCACTGATTTAAACTTAGTAAAGAGATCACATATATTATCAAAAAATTTAGGATCCAAAGTATTCAAATCTACCCCAAGCATATGACCTCTCATCTCATCCTAATTTCCAAACAAACTCTGCAAGGTATTCCAAATCTCATTTGGAGTCTTCCATGTGACAACATGAAACCATAAATTAGATCAAATCAATTCAAGAATAATTCTTGTGGCTTCATGCTTTTGGTTTTCCCATATCATATTCTCAATTGCTGATGTAGGTTATGTTTTTGTCTCCATCGTCAAGTTGTACAGTCCTTTCCTTCTGAGTTGGAATTCTACCTTGTGCTTCCACTCGAAATAATTGTATGGTGTGAGGATTAACACCAAGTTTGACTGTATAATAGGTGTCATATCCATACTGTTTCTAAGAAACCCTAAAACTTTACTCTCAATCTCTAAGTGAAAAACTGAGAAATTACTACAGAAAGGGTAGTTTAAGTGGAAAATTTATATCAGTTTCAGGAGGCTATCTTCTGGCTTATTTTTTGAACAAATGGTGAGGAACATCACCAAACGGTTGAAAACCCACTTGCAGAATGGGTTGATTCAAATATTCTAGTAAGTGTTTCCTCAAAAAGTTAATATTTTTTGAGAAATAACTGCAAATATAAACGTGTTTTTAGATGTGGTCAGACCTTTCCTTAAGAGACAGAGTGACCAGTCCTTAGTGGTCGTCATTTGTTATTTTATGGTTGCACTCTTCCAATGTATTGGGACTAGCCCCAATCTCCCTCTTTGAGTATCTAGGGTGAAACCAACCCATAATTTGAAAAATTCATAAGTTTGGGTGTGGCGATCACTCCTTTCAAGAGAGAGAGGTGGTGACCGCGTATATTACATGGATTTTCTCGCTGAAACTTTGATTTCCTTATTATCTAGATTTTCTAAATTTATCCAAGCAACATAGCATTGATACCATGTAAATGTTTCATCGAAACCTGCACATGAGATCTAGATAAAGCAAGTAGAAACAAATCTTATCAAGAAAGGACGAGACATTC
Organism: Picea engelmannii; assembly: GCA_009831015.1. Taxonomy (NCBI): domain Eukaryota; kingdom Viridiplantae; phylum Streptophyta; class Pinopsida; order Pinales; family Pinaceae; genus Picea; species Picea engelmannii. The sequence continues at coordinate 115,615 of ML808702.1, read as the reverse complement.
AATATGGAAGAATGAGAAAATATATTCACACTAATCCAATGAGATAATCAATGAATGACAATTGATACATAGATTATGATCAATATGATACAATGAATGAATTGACTACACTCTTATATAAGGAATAACATTCCATAATTAAGAAAAACAATCAAGTAGTTAGATTTCATTAGGAATGCATGCATGCATAATAGTGATGGTCTAAATAGAAATTCCTAAAACATAACTAGTTAGTTAAATCCCACTAAACTAGTGTGTCGAAAATAGAAATTTCTCCAACAAAGCCCGCTCTCCTCAGTGCGCATTGTCTTCCTGATGTATATGTTTTGACATAGATCTGCATTGTGTTTTCTCATGGCTATGATCTAGTTGGTGACATGGATCCACGATGTATTCTTTGATGGGCATGGTCTTGCATTTCATGCCATGTATCTGCAGTGTATTGTTTTGGTGGCCATGCTTTGATTCTCCTTTGATTTTGGGTATGTCTACCTTAAGGATGGTCTATACATGTCTTTATATTTGGTGATTTATTGCAGGTACTCTTTGACCTCCTCACCTATTTTATGTCTTATGTCGCTACCTCACATTGGTGTCAGTTTATTGTAATGTGTTTTGACCATCCATTCTTATCCTGACCTCAAATATTAGGGGGAATATATTATAGGCTTAATTTACACCCTACAATGTTAGGAGGAACAAAAAAAAAATGAAAGCTGAGACACACTCTTCTCCTCGGGATTCAGGGAGTTTTTTAGGGATTTCACTAGTCATACATACAAAATAAGGGACCCTGTCACTAGTCAGTAGTGTACAACAAGAAACCATGTCACTGGTTGACAATGTGAAACTGAAAACTACCCTTCTAACCTTCTAGATTTACATATTTTTTAAGAGGTAAGAGATGGATGAGTTCGTTCTTTGTGGCATGAGCTATGGAACTCACAACATTTGAGTCTCCATTGGTTTCTAAAATATCTAGAAGTTGTCCCAAGCCTCTTCCACAAACATATGTAAATAAGGACAATATTGAGAAAAAGGAATAATCATTCGCAAAGTTGCCAAAATACATAGGTGCTTCTCCATTCTACATTATTTGCAGGCAAGTTGCCTAGCTTGGTTGAAAAGCCGAGGAGGAGAAAAGAGGACAAGGAAAACATGAGTACAACTACTCCTAGAGGTTTGTTTCATTAGTACTTGTTGCATATTCCTTTGTTGCATAAAGATAAAGAAAATATTCCTTTGTTGCATTAGTACTGGTTCAAGGTTTGTGTTTTGTGTGGAGTTTGATTATTTTATTTTTTAGCTTATTGGTTACCTATTTTCTAGTTTTCAACCCTTACTTATTTGTTGTTATATTAAGTCATTTATTTGAAAATGAAAATTCTTTAGAGTTAGGGAAGATACATTTATTTGCTTCCTAGTACTTATCTTATTTCTTTTGACTTTTTAATTTAAAATTCCATGCTTATTTATCCCTAGTTCTTAACTAGATTGAAGTATGAGCTTCTTTTATTTATAGATGTGAATTGTTTCATGCTTCTTTCCTCTTTCAAAGTTAATTATGATGAATAAAAAGTTTCATTTACTTTAGTATTTGTCTTATAGATGTGAATTGTTTCATACTTCTTTCTTTTAATTAAGATCAATAAAATGTTTCATTTTCTTTAGTATTTGTCTTAGTTGTTATCTTGCTTTTCAATACTAGATGTCATTTATTACAAGTATTTTTAATAAACATTTTATTTTAAAGTTAATGACACCCACTTCAAACCTTAATCATATATGCTTGGTTTATGATCCAAGCTCAACTTTAACATAACACAACCCATGTAATCTCCTTTGGACCAAAATTTAGTTGTGGAGATTGGCATCCTGCCACAACCATTTCTCATATAGTGGTTGTCTTTTTAGGGAAATCCAAATTCTTTGTAGATTAATGGAAAACTGTATTCTTTATTTTTGAAACATATTCTTGTTTAATTTAAATTTTGTGAATATTTTAATGTTATTTTAATTTAAATTTTGTGAATATTTTTATAATATTTTTAATTTTTTGAATTGAAAAAATAAATAAATAATTTTAGAATTCAAATAAAATAAATGATTTATCATAATTATTTTTTAAAAATAAAAATAACGAAAACAAAATATTTTTAATTTTGAATAATATTTTTTATTACTAATTTTCTTAGGAAATATTACAAAACTGAAGGCAAACTACGTGGACACGTCAATATGACGCAACTGTCGCCCAAAGGATACGACATCCCAATATATTGATCAAGTGTGCTATAAATTCAGGATTGAATTTGTTACAATACATTAAATCATTGAGAGTATTTTTTATATCATTTTTGGGTAGAATACTTCGCTTTATCCGAAGTGGTGATTATGTGCTAGGTCTGTGGAGAGCCGAAACTGGTGGAGCTCTGTGGTGCACAACACAAGAATCAATACAATTATCTTTGGAGATCCAAAATCTATGGAGGTCTGTGATAATGGTGATGTTGAATATAGGTTGGCGACGTTGAATATAGGGTTTGTCAACTGTGGATTGATCAGGGGAGGAGTCTGTCTGTGCGGAGGCAAGAGGAAGTGCAACATAAATGGGTCCCAATGGTTGGAATCCTATGCCCGATGAAACTATGGAGAGCTCTGTTGTAATTGTGTTGGACATATGGGAGACTCTCGTCCCATGTGAAAGGATGCTTAGAGTTGTACATGCATAGGATGTTCATAGTCATCCAATTGATGACCTTGGTTTGGCCATTGGTTTGGGGGTGGAAAGAGTGAATTTTTTTATCTTGGTGTCCAACAGAGACCACGGACTCAACCAAAAAGTGTTGAGGAACCTGTTGTCTCGGTCGGGGATGATTTTCCGTGGTATCCCAAAGTGCACACAAACTCATTCGAATAAGATCTTGGCAGTGTCGACTGCTGTGATAGTATTATTATAGGTTGTGAGGATGGCCATATTTGAAAACCGATCAATGATAAAAAACACACTACCATTTTCATGCTTGGTGGTCAGAAAAACAGACATGTAATCCATTGAAATGGACTCCCATGACTTCTAAGGAATATGAAGAGGGGTGTATAATCCTAGCTTCTTGATGGCCGTCTTGGAAATAGTGCAGGCAATGTAAGATCCGATATACTTGCTGACGTCTAGTCGAAGTTTTGGCCAATAAATTTTTTTCTGAAGGACGACCACAGTTTTCTTTATGCCAAAATGTCTTGCCACCTGACTGTAGTGGGCTTCCCAAATCATCTTTGCACGCTCGCTTGTAGGAATGCGGAAATGGCCCAGGTGGCATAAGAGTTTGTCCTAAATGTGAAAATCAGAGACAGTGGTGCCTATACCCAAGAGATGATATGTGGTGGTGAAGTCCAGATCTTGCTGGTAAAGTTGGGACCACTCTGATGTTTCATGTCCATGGGAATGGAGCACAGTGGTAAGTGCAACCACAAGAGGTCGACTGAGGCAGTCAATGACATGATTGGAGATACCTGTCTTATACTTGATGTTGAGATGGAGCTGCTGCAAGTAGGTGGACCACTTTTGATGGTGATCATTTTGTAATTTCCCCTATGTCTGTATGAACTGTAGAGGCTTGTGATTAGTGTGTATGATCGTCTCTTTCCCTAGAATGTAATATTTCCATTGACAACAGGATTGTACAATGGAATACATTTCCTTTTCATAGGTGGGATATTTACGGATATCATCGGAGAGTGTCTCACTATGGTATGCCACCGGATGCCCTTGCTGAGTGAGAACTACACCCACAACATAGTCAAATGCACCAGTCTTAATATAAATGGTTGTTGCAGATCGGGTGAGGAGAGTACGAGATTTGAGCACAAATGATGTTTTAGATATTCAAATGCTCGTTGTTGCTCCTTTCCCCACACAAAATTGGCCCTACCACCACCCTTGGTTACCCGGTTGAGGGCCCAAGCAATATGGTAGAATGCCAACATGAACCGTCGGTAAAAATTGGTGAGTCCTAAGAAGCGTCGAAGCTCGGTCAGTGTCGTCAGTGATGAACAGTCACGGATGACTTAGATCTTAGCTAGATCAACATGTACCCCATGCTCATCAACAATTTAGACCAGGTATTGGACCCTGTTCAAGATAAAATAATATTTTTCCAGGTTGGCATAAATCTTGTGTTGTCATAGAGAGCTCAAAACCTGTTGAATATGATGCATGTGCTCCTCCCACGTTCTATTAAAGATGAGGATGTCATCCAAATATACTACCACAAAGGAATTGGTGAAGGGTCTCAATACATTATCTGTCAACCTCATGAAAGTGGTTGGTGCATTTTTTAAGCCAAAGGACATGACTATCCATTCAGAGAGACCTTCCTTAGACTTGAAGGTTGTCTTCTAGACATCCATTCATTCGATGGGAACCTAATGGTAGCAAAAATTCAGGTCAATATTACTGAAGAACTTTTCCCCCTTGATTTGGTCAATAAGGTCATCAATCCTGGATATGGGATAGCAGTTCCTAACTATGATTTTGTTTAAGGCTATGTAATCAATGTAGAGTCACCAAGTCTCATCTTTTTTCTACACCAGTACAATCGGGATTCTGCAATAAGAGGAGTGGGTCTGATGTGCCCCTTTTGAATAAGCTCTTGGATCTGGTGTCTGATTCCTTCATTCTCCATCAATGAGAATCGATAGACTGGTCCATTAGGTAGAGGTGTGTCGGGAATAAAATCAATTGGATGCTTGAATTGGCAGCGTGTCAGTACCCCTATAGGTGAGACGAATATGTCTTTGTATTTTTTCATGATCCCATCCACTTTCTTCTTCTGCAAAGAGAGGTTTTGTGTAGGGATTTGGCGGCGACCTTCTTATTACTGTGAGCATGGATCACAAATAAGACAAACCTCCCAGTCTGTGAAATGACATTACTGCATTTCTTAGCAGAGATTAAAGAAATAGTAGTAGGCGGTGCCACCTCTAGAGTCATGTACAATTGTCTACCCTAAGTAAAAATAACATTGTGGGGTCTAGACTCATACACATCATGATGCTTCCACAAATATGGTTGTCCTAAATGAACATCACAAACTTCAAGGGGAGAAATATCACACAATACCTCATCTTTGAAAGGCTTGATGTTGTAGGACAAATGACACGGTTGGCTGACACAAAGATCTCTTCCTTGACAAAGCCAGCCAATGGTGTAGGGTTGTGGGTGCAGTGTCATTGAAAGGTTCAACCGCTTGATGAACTCTATTGAAATCAGGTTCTTTTGAATACCGTTTTCGACAATGAAGTGAATCAGAGCCCCCTTGACCCACATCTGTGAGTGAAATAGGTGTTGCCTTTCCTCTAGTTGTTCTGGTTCGCTTGGACAAAATTTGGTGGTAGCGACCGTGGCACTAGGCTCAAAATCGATAATTCGATTCATTCCTTCAGGATTTGACTCAGAATCATAATCGACCTCTGATTCGGAAGCCTTGACCTCAACCACAAGGGACTTATTGTAATGACATTCATCGGTGTTGTGCCAAGTACTTTTATGGTACTCGCACCATTTTTTCGTGTCATTCTTCATCTTCTCATTTCCCTTATTGTGTTGTGGCTTGGATGGATTTTACTGAGGGAGACCATTGAGAATTGGTCCCCTGTTGTGTGGGTTGGGGTTTCCCTTTCCCTACTTTGGTTGTGAGAGGTTTGCAAATCCAAACTCTCATTGTTTCTTCTTAAATTTCTGCTCGATCTTGATAGTGTATATATAAGATGTGCCCAATGAGGTGATGTCCAGGAACTCCATTTCTGTTTGAATGTATCTATGAAAACAACCATGGTATTTGAGCACCAGATGACATTCAGACTCTTTGATACCTATTTTGGTGCGGAGGGTATGGAAAATATTGGTGAAGTCTTATACTGTCAAGTCCCTTTCTTGATGTAGGGTGGTCCATCTGGTGTACTAGTCCTCGTAGCTTCCAAGAGGATAGTGTTAATATTATGGTAGATGTGGGAGTTATTTACCCCCACGTGTGAATCTGACGAGAATAGAAGACTCCAGGAAGCAAGAGAAACCCTAATGAGTTGGCTAATAACCCTAGAAGCCTTGTTGGCTCAAGAAGAAAATTTATATTAGGCTATTAGCCTCCAAGAGAATAAGTCAACCAAAATTAATAATAATATATTGAACAGACACATACCCAGAAGGAGAAGTCGGCCCCAACAAATTGGCAAGATTACTATAAATATAGGGCGCCAGTTCTCATTTGAAAACATCTCAGAATTGCAGTTTCCCAGTTGGTGCACAGGTTTGGAGGAGGGTTACAGGTGTAGCTGCAGCAGCAGCTAGTTTCAGTATTGGCTTGGATATCTCTTGGCTAGGGTTTGGAACATTTGATAAGTCTTTTTTGGTATGTGTTATATTCTTTGCATCAGTAGTAGTGTCTGAGCATCTACGTCGGGCATGTAGGGGGGTTAGAGGGTGGTGTAGGGGGGCGGAGGCCCCCATGCAGGGGTTCAAGGGCAATGCCCTTGAATTTTTTTTTTCAGGATGACATATTTCTAGGACAACATATTTCTGGGATGACATATTTTTCAGGATGACATATTACTGGGACAACATATTTCCGGGACCACATGATATTAGGTGGTTTTTTGTCACATGGTTTTTTGCCGATGGTTTTCTATTTTTGGTTAAGGAATTAGGGTTTTGGACTAATCTAGGTCATTGGGTTAGGGTTTTGGATGCCGCTGGATCCTATATGTATATTTTATTGTAAACAATGTAACACAATGTATGAATATAATATATCCTGGTTTTCCCAGTTTGGGTTTCCAGGTGAAAAATCTCTGTGTAATGTTTGAATTTGCCATTGTATCTTTTCTGTTCTTTTCTTAATATCAGTTTGCAATAGATATTGTACAAGGTTAGAATTTATATTTGGTATCAGAGATTTATTGGCTTCAGGGGGACGTGTTTTTCGTCAAGGGTTTGGCTCGGGACTATGTTAAGCCTTGTTACAATGGGAGATTTGCGGTATTGTTTTTTAGGTGAAAAGAAATGGAAAGCAATTCGAAGATGGATATCGGGAAGTTTAATGGGAAAATCTTTGAGTTGTGGAAGCTCAAGATGGAAGATCTTTTGGTGGACAGAGATCAGTGGATCACGGTAGATCTAGGTACGACACCTACAGGAACTTTTGCAGATGACTGGAAAAAGACAGATCGGAAGGAAAAGAGCACAATTCGACTGTGTCTCTCCTATTCAGTATTACTGAATGTGTCAGAGGAAGCTACAGCCAAAGATTTATGGGAAAATTTGGGGAAGTTGTATCAGTCTAAGTCCCTGGTAAATAAATTATTCCTGAGAAAGAAGTTGTATAACTTGAGGATGAGAGATGGAGACTCAGTGACAGAGCATTTGAACGCCTTCAATATTGTGGTAAGTCAGTTAGTATTTGTTGATATTAAAATTTCAGATGAAGATAAATGTATCAGTTTGTTGTGTTCTTTACCAGACTCATGGGATAGTCTGGTTGTGGCCATAGGTAGTAATACAACTTCTTTGAATTTTGAAGAAGTGGTCTCGTCCTTGTTGTCGGAGGATATGAGACGAAAGAATATGGAAGGACATACCACAGATGCATTATTTACAAGAGGACGTTCCCTGGAAAGAAATAAATCTAATTTCTCAAGTGGGAGATCTAAGTCTAAGGGTAGATCTAAATCTCCTGGAAAGTTTGGAAGGGTATGTTGGAGGTGTGGAAAAGAAGGGCACTACAAGAAGCAGTGTAGATCCAAAGTTGAGAAAAAAAAGGGATCTGAAGAATCTTCTTCTACAGAAGAAAAGACCTCCAAGGAAGAAGGAGGGGATGTGTACTTCGCCTCTTCAAGCACACTTGCAGATCATGAGGCATGGTTGATTGACTCAGGTGAATCCTTGCATATGATTCCCCACAGGGAGTGGTTCTGCGAATATGAAAAGTATGATGGAGGTAATGTTTTCTTGGGTAATGATTCGACAACCAAAATCATAGGAAAATGAGGGTTCAAGTTGAGACTCATAGATGGAAGGATTAGAACACTTCTTGGTGTTCTACACATCCCAGGTATGGCCAGAAATTTGATTTCTGTAAGCAAAATGGAAGATGCTGGGGTAAAAACAATTTTTGAAAAGGGAACTTGCAGGATGGTTCGAGGAGCAATGGTGTTGATGAGGGGAGTTTGGTTTGGAACTCTATATAAGATGCTAGGAAGCACTATAAGTGATGGGTCTAATAGCTCCATTGTTCTTGATATTGAAGTTGAAGAATAAATAACTCCTATAGTCTCTGGAGAAAAGGTTATGTTGTGGCATCAAATACTGGGGAATATCGGAGAGAAGGGTCTTCGACTACTACACGGTAAAGGTATGGTTGAAGGTATGTCTAATTGTTCTCTAGATTTTGATTTCTTTGAACATTGTCTATATGGGAAACAGAATTGGGTAAGATTCCCCTTTGGTGCAATGAGGGCAGAAGGAATTTTACAGCTAGTTCACAGTGATGTTTTTGGACCTTTGTCAGTCCCATCATTGGGAAAATCTATGTACTATGTCTCATTTATAGATGACTTCTCGAGGAAAACTTGGATATATTTCTTAGGAAGAAATCTGAAGTCTTTGACAGATTTAAAGAGTTTAGGGCTCTTGTTGAGAATCAAACAGAGAAACGAACTAAGGTGTTGAGGGCAGAGAATGGCAGAGAGTTCCACAGGAATGAATTTGAATAATTCTATAAGAAGTGTGGTATAGCAAGGAAAAATACTACTCCATAGACACCTCAGGAGAATAGAGTTGCAGAAAGGATGAACATGACGTTGATGGAAAAAGCAAGGTGCATGCTCAGTGGTGTCGGGATAGGGCAAGAATTATGGGCAGAGGCAATGGGTACTGCATGTTATCTGGTCAACAGATCACCCTCATCAGTGTTGGGTGACAAGACTCCACAAGAGGTATGGACTGGTAAGGAACCTTCTCTCACACATATTAAGGTATTTGGCTACGATGCATATGTTCATGTTACAAAGGAAAATAGGAGTAAGCTGGATAAGAAGGCTAAAAAATGTATCTTTATTGGATATAAAGATGGTCTCAAAGGTTATAAGCTTTGGAACCCAGAAACTAAGAAGGTAGTGTATAGCCGAGATGTGGTATTTAGAGAAATG